>JAGVSQ010014796.1:0-10452 GCA_022683975.1 Rhyacophila evoluta
ATGGATGTTAAAAACTTTCATATTGTTAGGAGAATATCTTGTGTCGAATTTATTCCAATAAGTTTGAAGTTCTTTATTTTTTTGTTTTGACGGTTAAATATAAAATAATTAATGTGTATTTTTCAGATCTTTGTTGGAAAGTGTGAAGTGTGCAGGACGGCTTTTATGTCGAGGTTTACCTCAAGAGGCAGTAACAGGAAACATGGTCCGCCGGATTCTGCGCATCATTCGTGATGAGGATCAAGCTGCTGGAAAGGTTATATTTCTGTTTTTAATGATCTGAACATTTTTATTTACTAAATATGTGTATACTTTTGATTATTTGATGTTTTGTAACTATGTATCTACATCATCATGAAGTTTTTTTGATCTATTTTACAGACTTTGTGGGCTGGTACAGGTGATTCCTTAGAAGGTCTTATGAGACCTAAGCGGCGAGAGGATGAAGATGAAGAAGTGTACTCATCTGATATTCCTGCTTTGAGGGCAGCCATCTTGGACCACATTGCTGAATTTCAAATGGAACTAGATACATGGTAAACTTTATACAATACCATTAGACTCAAAAGAAGAAATATGGTGCAGAATTCTCACCCACCTTTTTCTAGCTAAGATTCATAAGGAAAGAACGGGGCTTGTTCTATAAATCTTGGACACTAATGATTTTTTTACCTTTTCAGCCCTTCTATGGATATTTAACTCTATACCTGCGGGTGCTGTTGGTGATTTTATTATTACCTACCGTGGGCTACTTTTGGCAAATTTACAAAATGCATTAAAACTTTGCGAAAATTAACATAGTTTCCATAATACTATTTATTCTGTATTCAACATAATATTGAATCGTTTTCGGCAAAAGTTTGTAAGTGTAAAACTATACGCTTACAATGTTTTACTTTGTCGATTTTTCGACGTAATTTAAGACATGAATCATACAATAGCATGAAAAATGCATATATTATGACTTCGGCTGCTGCATTCCTTATGATATTTTGCCAGCCCATGCAGATTTATATTTTAAACTGTTTGTTAAACCAAAATCGCCAAATTGCCGCTTACGATCATTTGACGAAAACAGCTCAATGTGTAGAATCAGTTTATCGTCATCGCAATATTATATTATTGTCACAACACAACACAACAAAATGTCTTATCCAAACTGAGTAGAGCATAAAATTAACCAAAGAAAGTGATTTTTGTCATAAAGATGGTATTATAAGATAGGATAACCCTCATAGATGTGGTTGACATGATGAGTGGTGAGTAACATTTATGAAATATGGAGCAAGAAAGATTACTGGTTTTGTTTTATAAATTTTGTATGGGTCTTCGATAACAGATGGGACTAAAAATATATAAATCATGAGATACAGACCGTTCCCTGTGTTCTATGTCCTGCAGACAATTAGATAAAAAAAAAGTATTTGTTTATATAAATATTTAAAATATATGGATATACATATGTAAATGTAGTACAAATGCACTATTTATATTATTTAAACCTTTTCACAGCGGTGATAATATTACATCACAAGCCCCAGAGCATATTCACTCAAATGAAATAATTTTGACCCTTGGTGCTTCCCGGTTGGTGGAAATGTTTTTAAAAAAAGCTGCAGAAAAAAGACAGTTTCATGTATTAGTAGCGGAAGCAGCGCCAGGATCACAGGTTATAAATTTTTTTTGTAAAAATATAAATAATAATAAGTTCCACAAATGTTTGCAAATGTTATAGCAGCGCATATATATTGATATTTTATTAATTTGAATGACTTTGTAGGGACACAAGATGGCTGCCTGTCTTGCGAAAGCTAAGATAGAAACTACTTTGATTGCCGACAGTGCGATCTTTGCAGTTATGTCTCGAGTCAACAAGGTGAATAAAAATCTTGTATTTGGTTACCCATGTTAAGATAGAGTCATGAAAAAAAAGGCAAACTGAATTAAGAAGTATAATACTCAAGTAAATAAGTGTACATATATTAGATCCTAGATACTTATAAATAAGAATAATATACTAGAACAGTGGTCTCTAACCTGTCGCTTACAGGCTACCAATAACTTGTAGTTACTGTCAATTGTTTGCTAAGAAATACAGCTGGTTAACTTAAAAGGTGAATTAATTAATTTACAATTAGCAATAAAAATATATTTCTTAAACAATAAATGTTTGTTTGCTAAAATTTCAATTATTATGCATAATATATTAGAATATGACATGAGATGAGAATATAAAAAGTTACATATAAACTATACTTATTGAGTATCTCATTGCTCCGTAACTGCCTTCTTGTGGTGTCAAGAAAGACGTCAAGTATGGCGTGAAAGATAAAAGGTTACGGAGCACTGGAGTATCTCATTGGATACTTTAAATATCAGAAGTAACTTCAATGTATATTAATGTTGAGAATCACTGATGCAGACTGATGTACAGTATTTAAAAAAGACTGATTATAAATAAAATTTTATATAATTAATCTCTGAAAATCAAAACTCAGTGAAATAGTAATGAAATCAATCAAACAAGGGAATATTTATAGAAAGCATTAATGAAACTCTAGTTAATTAGGTGAGCAATACAGTTATTTCTTCTTTGATCATAACCTTTCCATATATGAAGCTTATATATGGTGGTATCATATAGGGTTCCTGATCACCCGTAAATTGCTTTGCCACTTTCAGAATATATTAACATCTTATAATTCCTTAAAATATTCTATGAATTTGAACCGGAATATTTTCCAGGATGCCGAAAAACCCATTAGATGAATGAATTATATTTTCTTATATGACGCAATGACTAAATAATCATAAAAATATTACTAATCTACTTACTCAAAAGTATACAATAGAAATATGTTGAAATCATTTTTCGTCTATAAATCCCATGTAACAATACAAAAACAAATTATAAAATATAATTATGTTTCTGGCTTTAAGGTTATGTTAGGAACACAAACAGTTTTGGCCGGCGGTGGCTTAAGAGCCTCAGTTGGAACACATACTGTCGCTTTAGCAGCAAAGCACTATAGTGTACCGGTAAATATACTATTTTGTTATTTATGCTAATATATATTATATATTTTTGAAAATATTTGTAAAAATCTTTCAGATCCAATTTACAAATAATTAAATATTTACTCATTCTGTCATGCAAAATCTAAAGCTACAGGTGAAGGATTTATTTCATCTGGTCATTATGCAACCATATGTTCAAAATATAATAATTATTTTTTCCTCATTGCAGGTTATAATATTATGCCCTCTATATAAATTGTGTCCTGAACATTTATGCAATTATGAACAAGATAATTTCAATACTCTAGCAAGTCCAGAAGGAGCTTTGCCATATAGGTGAGATGATTTTTATCAATTAGAATCTTGTTACAAGTTCAGAAGTATGTTTGATGCAATGAATCACTCCTTGAGTTTGATTCATAATATTATATAATTTATCTGATCAATACATAGGAAATAACTATAATATACAATTTTATAGGGATTTCCCTTGTTATATAGACAGAGATGAATCTAATGTTAGATTAGAATCACATAATTACATTTTACAACTTAACTGTCTTAATGACAAATCTATGTGACATACAACATAACATGCTGAGTATATTTTTCTCAAAGATCCCTTTAATATTATTTCAATTCAGCATTAGAATCAAAATTGGTTTTTTTTTAATTGTTGGGAGGTTAGATCAGAAATTTGTTTATGAAACTAATTATGTTTACTTTACTGTTTGGTTTACAGTTGTGGGCAACTGGTCCATAGAAGCCATGCTTACTGTCCACTTTATGATTATGTCCCGCCAGATCTTGTCACACTTTTTATAACAAATCTGTGAGTATGAATATTAAATTATTTGTCATTTAAGTATTACAGTTAAATTCAATAGAGTAAAAATTTGTGGCTTAAGTATATGTAAAATAGTTTTTGTTTTAATGAGGTTTCTAAATGATAATTGACTGTTATATTTCAGTGGTGGAAATGCGCCTTCATATGTTTACCGACTTCTATCGGAGTTATATAATTCCGATGATTATGATCTGGTGTCAGAGAAGAGGTTAGCAGAGGATACAAATAAAACAAATTTACAGGAATGATTATTAACGATATGCCATCTGAGAAAGTCTTAGGAAGACAGTATTTTACTATGTTTAACCATTTGATCGTCAATAACCAGAGGACGGTTTGTTTTAAATATTGTTACTAACAATTCCTAGTATTTTTCAAATGAAAAATCAATGCTTAAATGTATCATATATCATACAGAAATATTTATTAACCAATATGTAGCTATCAAAATAATATGAATAATACCACATACATTTGATAATTTGAAATCACATCTTTGTACAATATGTTTTGCTTGTTGATCATGAATTATGATGACCTTGAGTCTTAAGTGAAAAAGTATATCAATAATAATAACTAAATAAATATTGCTAGGTGAAATATGAGTATAACTATACAATTTATATTCAATTACAATTTTTTTAAATGTGTGGTTTGTGGGTGTTAATTTTATTTTTACTTATGGCTGTCAAGTGATTATGTCAAAATTTATGTATATAATACATACACTTATGAATAGAAGTGTTCAAGTTTTTTTTTATCAAATATTATTATTTCATTTACGTTAGTGGCAATTTAACGTTTATGCATCTACTAAATGTGGCCTACTTTACCATCCTACTGTCTGGTTTTAAATAGGTGTATCCTGGAGCTCCGATATCTAGAAACTATCTACTTTATTTGATGGGAATGTCCCAGTAGACAACACAAAACACCCGAGACTTCAAGTATGCTGAAGTTAATAAAAAAATAATAGAAAGAATCTTATTTGGTCAACCAATTATGTGAAGAAATTATAAAGCTTGCCATATGATGCTGTAAACTATTTAAAAGCAAGTGCACATTCTTAGATATTCCCAGAATATGTGATTAGCACTCTGCGCTAGACTACCACAAAGACGTGTTGGCTGTTTGAAAAGGTTAAACTTAGACTGCTTGGCAGCAAAATCAACGTGCCCTATAATAAATTCAGTGCTGAAATAAATTAGAGTTATTTCGATTATCTCCATGTGCCGTATAATGTTTGATAAGAACATATAGGTGTGTCTGTTTACAGTTGACGCATCACACCTGTGCTGCTAGATTTTTTATCATTGCATCCATAGCCATCTGATGAGTTTTCATGCAGATGCACAATGCATCTTAAATTAATATAAAATTTGCCTACTGATCATGATTTTAAAAAATTGTGGCTGATTGAAATTGCATAATAGGCTGTATTTTACTAGCTTCTGCCTTGAGAGACTACAAGGATGGCAAGGTAAAATTAAGGTTTATACACAAAAATAAATACATGTCAACAAAAAAATTGTCACTTTCTATACAATAAAGTATATTTTCTTATTTTTATTTGGTCTTTTGTCATTTTTATTGCTAAGCAAAGTAAAAATACCCATTTGATATTACATTAACTGTATTAGTGAAAACTACAAAGACATCCACCAATGTTATAATTAAATATTCTGAAAACAAACTTTTAAAAATAAATACTTAAATTATAAACATTAAATGTGTAGTAAATAATATTGGAATATCATAAATTGATCCAAATTAGATTTGACCTCAGTTATTACTTCTTGTTGCTTGTAAATCGAATCCTTTATTCACCTGATTGGGAGGCCACCAATTAAATCAGTCTGAAATATCTTTTCTGTGGAAGTCCCAAGCCATGGCTTGCTTTATATTCTTTTTTTCCTTTATTCTCACATTGAAATGTATATTTTTTTCACTATCCAACATGTATAAAATTTGTTCTATTGGTAATAAAACATTCTGACTTGCTTCTAGTATATCCATATCATTGCCATTCTTACAAAGTTGTCTGTAAGAAAACGTAGTACAATAATAATTTAGTGCAATTATTGAAATTTCTTTTAATAGCTAGATAAATTTCACCTTCATTTTAAAGGCATTACCTGAAAGTTATATTTCTGACTGGGTTATCGGGGTTAAAGATCTCTACTTCAAAAAAGAATAATTCATCGTTAGGCATGTTTTCTCCAGTCATCACAATCGACCACATCATTCTTCCTAGACATAAAAGAATAATAAGATATCAACTCATTGAAACATAACTTTTTGGTATTTTTTTTGGGTTTACAATATTATGGGTGAAATCAGAGGTTATAAATATAATTAAACAAATCAAATGATACATCTTATGAAAAGTGTATGTTATAGAGCAGGGATGGGAAATAATATTTGTGTGATGTACCAAAGTAAAATTTAATTTGTTGTGTTCCTCATGCTAGTATCTGTGTACAGAGTGTGGACTTATCTACACAATTATGGAATAATTATAGAATTCTTGATGCCGCTTGGATACCAAGCTTGGCATGTATTCCAATCATTTGCTATCCGTGGTATTGTGATTATTATTGTACAAGCTTAGAACAGAATAGTGCAGTATAGTGAAATGAAACTTATTCTTTCAATTGAATGTTGACTCCTAATTTCACGATGTTGGTAGTTATTCCGATGACCAATACTATACTGTGTTAAATGTATTCCATAAAATACCATTTAGTATTAATTATCACAGTAATGCAAAGTTTTACCTGATTTTGAATCGTATATTTGGTAGACGTTGAACACCCGTTCATAGCATAGTAGCAAATGATACCGCATTACGGGATTGGTCCCCTTTGGTGACCAAGGATCATTAAATGTAACAAAAGGAACATTGGCCACCTTATCAGGATGACGACTGGTACAATGAGACAGCCAGTCTGCAGCTCTACCCCTCCAGTCACAACCCCCTGAAAAGTATAATATTTGATTTCGGATGAGAATTTGTTTTAAATATTATATGAAGTCATTTATATTGTATAAAAAAACTGAAATTTTTCTGATAACCGTAAATTATTATGTTCATTTTAATTCGTGCTGCCGTATTTTACACTAAATGGTCACATTATATTTATTTATTAAATATATGTAAGTACTTTATGGTGTCGTAAAATAGTCTAATTTATATAATTATATTCTCACCATATACTTTGGCCATAAAACATCCACTATTCCTCATATTGCATTCAGCGGTATGCTCCTCTAATGATGCCAGTGGGCACTTAACTGAACAACCATCATGAGGACAAGGAAACTGTAATTTATCTGCTAAGGCTTCTAAAGCCACACTTCTAGTCTCCGAAAATATTTCCTGGTAGATAATGAAAGATAATATATTATGGTTATATAAAGTTACAACAATTATGGATTATTAGAGAAAAAGAAGTGAGAGAAAAATCTTATAGCTAAATATTGATCTGTATGAACTATTGAGCAAGTATTCATAAATGAATATTAACAATAAAGGTGCAGACAGTACCAAATAATCTCTTGTAACAATAAAATTTCACCTGCGTCTTCAAAACCACACTGTCATATTTCACTAAATTGCAAACTCAATCAATTTGTTCTCAAGCTTCCTTTTTACTAACAGAAAATAAAATGTTTTTAATACCACAGCATTCACAAAGAACTAGTAACGAGAGTGTATTTGATGATTTTTGATTTGGCTTCATGTTTGACTCGTAATGGACAGCAGATATGGTGTTTGGCACTGATAATAGTCATACAACATATCGATGGCTATAAATTGACAACACGTATCATACATCTGTTAAATAAAAAAAAAAACAGTATTGGGACATTAAAAATGAAATACACTTTGGAGTCAAATAATGTTTATTTTCATTTATCCTGAACAATTTATCAATAATATATGATATGTGTTGTCAATTTATAGCCATCGATATTCCTTACTGTTCCTTAAATGAAACCCTTGAATTGCAGTAACAGTCAATCTAGTGGCTAATATCAAGTGCTGACAACGCATAATTGGTGAATACTATCTGATTAGTTCTCTTTGCTTTGCCCACCTTCATCTATCTCGAAGACAGAGTGAACCTCTCTTGTTTTTTAATCAGCATATAATGTTCTTCCTTTCCGCCCTTACATTCAAACTTCCATTTGGATATAGTAAAAATTAATAGAATTTATTTGCCTGTTTCAAATACCTTACATGTTGGACATTTCTTGTGAATTCTGCGACATCTATTGCAAGAACCGTGACCATTATTACAAAGACGTATAGGTGGTACTAAGTATCCCCCGCATGGACACTTCAGTTCACCAGTGAGACTTGCATAGTGCTCAGAGTTTAATAAAAGATCCAGTTGTGTAGATGCTGAAATGAAAATATGTTATTATATAATATACTTGACACAAATATTAGTATTAAACATAATATGTACTATGTGTACAATATAATAATCAAATATTTCTTTGAATTTGTAGGATGTGGACAGATCATTTTTCATAAAGACTAGTTAAGCTAGTGGTGGCCAACAGATGGCGCATTACATGATTATATGATATGTGAAAGAAAATGGCGTATTTTATGTAAAAGGTTGGCCACTTCTGGGATAACCCATTAAGTACCTAACTAATAATAGAAATGTATCTGCTTGAACCCAAAACCTTCAAGTGATTGATACTTATGCTCGCATTAATCAACTCAATCACAATAGGGAATTATGATACTTTTCAAACTATGTAGCTTAATATAAAGGTCTAATGAATGTGCCCCAGTGGCTAACAGGTGAATGCGTCCACTTCAGTGTCGAAAATTTGCAGATTAATATCCCACAAATTCCAAAGATTAACAAAAAAATCAAGTATGCAAGACTTGATGTTCAGTGGGTTGAGCTATTAGTTGAAAACCAATTCTTGTGAAAAAAAATCTGTTAAAATAAAGTCTTCACTTTATGAAGACTCATATACTGCTCCATTTACAGAGCTGAAATGGTAAAAAAAATATAAATGTATATTTGGTTTGTGAATACTTACTATTAGTCATTATGTTATAATGGTAAGTATGATGTCAAAAGTTCTCCTGAAAATAAAAAAGAAATGACCACTGACAATAATGAATTATAATTACTATAAATTTTGCTGAATTGGATGACTATAATAATCGAAAAATAAAAAAACAGGTATTTATTAACTTCTTTTCT
Source organism: Rhyacophila evoluta (assembly GCA_022683975.1). Lineage (NCBI taxonomy): Eukaryota > Metazoa > Arthropoda > Insecta > Trichoptera > Rhyacophilidae > Rhyacophila > Rhyacophila evoluta. Next base: position 9,103 of record JAGVSQ010014796.1, read on the forward strand.
TCTTATTAAGCCTCTCCATTATTAGTTATGAAATCTTTTTGGATAAAATATCTAATATAGTATAAAGCCGTCAACATATTGCATTTTGGAAATCTATAAATAATACAAAGCTACCAATAAATTACTTTTGTAACATTAAAATTATCATATGTTTACTTACGTGTGATATATTAACTATAATTGTGAGAAATAATTAATAAAAGACCTTATCAGAATATTTTCTATTATCTCATTGACGTATTATGGTATTTTGAGATAATACTGTTGATAAATCAGATTGATATGACTTGAATATAATACTATTGTAAATTTGTGAGAAATGTTTCATTTAGTTTAATATGCTATTAGCAATAAATTGAAAAGGAATTCAGAAAAAAATAAAATTGTATTTTCACTAATTTATGTAACATGATGTCACTTGATTTTACCCATATTCTCTGGGTATGCTTATTTTCATGCTATAATTTTGAGTCCATAGTTTTCAATATATTCAATTCTTTAGTACAGTACTTCTCAAACTTTTTTGTGCCACGGCCCCCAAAACTTGATTAGGATAATTCACAGTCCCTGAAAAATAAAATCTTATTTTTCTTCGCAAAATTGTGATTTCTTGTGTTTTTAATTCGCCCGTTTAATGATGTTATGCAACTTCCTTCCTGAAATTATCGTTTTTTGTTTAATTTATTTACCCTATTGAAAAAGTTAAACAATTATAAATGAATGGTCACAAATGTCTAAAATAGATTATTTGAGTTATATCTTAACTTCTCATTTCACATTAAAAAATGCAAACCATAAAATGTATGCCTTTTTGAAATGAACTATTTTTTATTCTCGGTGAATGAGAAATTTAAAAACCTTTCGTGTGTAAAAAATACAAGAAATTCAAAATGATAGTTATGTATATTAAGCGAGCAAAAAAAAGTGAAATGGCCGTTTTTTCCCCAGAAAAAAAAAAAAAAAAATTCGCTGTTCAGGAATTATTATTAAAAAATACGGGAACCCACTATGTACTCACTCGCACAAAACACCTAACAGTTAATTTACTTTATTATTGTTTTAATTAACAGTTACTGTCAAATAATTAGCTTGAATTTGTTAAAAATGATACCTGCTATATTTTAAGCAACATTCGCTCGGATTGTGAAGCACTCATGAATTTCAAAATGTAACTATTTATCTTGAGAGCTTAATATGATTGATTAATAGCCAATACCTAAACTTATTGGGCATCTAGTTTTTCTTTTTTCTATGTATGCTTAATCACTTGACGTGACAGAAAAATATAAATACACAAATTGTAAATTCTGAATTATTTAAAACTGGTAAACTTCCATATGTGAGATCACT
>JAGVSQ010014797.1:0-10451 GCA_022683975.1 Rhyacophila evoluta
CATCTGCAGTGAATGATTATTCTGTAATTTTCTAGGTATTGGATTATCTTTGTCATTAACCTTGTGCTTTTCACCATCTTGTAATCTTGCCAATTCCTTCTTTCATCCACTCATCAGATAATATTCCTAGAAGACTAAGTTTGTCTGTTATTTGTGTCCTACTCATCTTCAATTTGATCAAGTCATTCGGGTAAATATGATAATGTTGTAATAAAACATTTATGATTTGTTTGATTCTGTTGCAGCTATTTTAAGTCATAACAAACAGTTGGCAAAGGTAGCTCTCCATGATTTAAGTACAAATACACATATTGGCCCAATCGTACCGAATTTGATGAACCTGTCGATATATTTATTAAGCGAGGAATGCATGCCCGTGATGATGCCTTCCGCGCACGAAGTGTTGTACAATCAAGCGCTTAACATTTTAGACTCCCTACTCATTAACCCATGCTGTTCAGATACGGATGTTACTTTGCAGGTTTGACATTAAATTGGTATAAGTTAAATCATACTTTTCCCTTAAATACAGTGTTTGAATCTGCAACCTAATGAATTGAAATGTAGCGTGTTAATTATAATGTAATATATAATAATATCAAAGGCCTGAGTTAAATCTATGTATATGCTATGAAAAATCTTATGCTTATAAAGGATGTAAATCTCTAGCAATCAAAAAATATAAGTAGAAGAATAAAATTGTGTAAGATACAGTAGAAATAACACAGACAAAATGAAGTGAAATAAGATAACAAGTGCTTTACAAATAATTTATTACTGTTTACGATACGTATTATTTAGTTTTGTTCCTGACATTTATTTTTTGTTTTAGCTGCAAAGGCTTTTTCCTGTTTTGGTGTCAAATGTACTTACCGAAAGCACATTGTCTGAGAAAATGTGCCGAATCATGATGTCTATTGTTACCGTTTGGCCGCAATTAGCACACATAGGTGAATTTAATCTAGCATATATTTTCCTTAATTAGTTTAATCCATCGAGTACAGTAGTAATGCCTGATCGTACAATATTTGAACTTATTTTGATTCAAATTTATGTTTGTTTTATATTTTATAAAAAAAAGTCAGCATTTACTAAATATGCCATAGAGATAGACTTTCACAAATCACTGTCTCATATTAAAAATTGTTGTGTTTTCATTTCCTAATCTGAAAAGCAAAGGGGCATTTTTGAAGAAATTGAGTTTTTAGAAAAACTGACAAAAACCATAATAAACAGATAATTATCTTGTTTAATCAATTCGGAGTTTGTGGTTCTGCTTTTCCAATGCTTTTTCGCTGGTCGTTTAGAGAAAAAAAATATAGATCAAATGATTCCAATCACATTTTTGGGGTAACGATATTTGTAATAAACGTGTTATAATTCTGAATGAATTGAAATACTTCAATACAGAATTATAAGAATATTATGTATTTATATTTTACTTGTTAAATAACCAAGTGTAATGATAGTTGCTAGATTTATTAATGATTTAATTTCTGTCTTTAGGAAGAGGAATTGTTCTTGAATACTTATCACAGGGAGTCGAAGAGAGGTTGTCTGCTCCATTAGTTGCTTGCCTCGCGTCTCTTGGAAGAAAAGCTCTCGTCGATGGCCTTCTGATTCACTTTGATTTGATGCTGTCTATCATTCGAGGAGAGAATTTGACGATGCCTTGTCCCGGACTCTATGAAGCAATTCTTGTAAATTTTTATTTAAGTATTTTCACTGTTTTTGTATGCCTTGAAGTCTGTGAGTGATATTTGTATCCAGCCGTCATACTGTAGACAACAATTTCTCCCCAGAATCAGGGTTAGCAAAATATATTGCTTTATCAATAAATTTTTAAATCCTATTTCTTTGTCAGGTAGTTTAATATTCTGTTCATGTTAATATCATTAAATCCATTAAGAATAATAAATAATTTTTGTGTCTACTTAAGGCATTTCCAATGTTATATGGTAATATTATTTTTAGAACTGTAAAACATGGATCAGATATTTTTTAAATCAAACGATAAGAGCAGTTCCGAAGCCTGAACTGAGAACTGAAATTTTATAATAAATGATAATTTACGAATTCCCAAAATTTAAGAATATAACTGATTGTACGATTAACATATTTTTTCTGTTATAGAATGCAGCACATGTATTCCTCAGGCCTAGCTCAACAAAATATCATTCAGAAATGTCACACATTGATGAATTTTTATATGAAATATTAGGAGATGCATTAATACCCAGAAGAATACACTGTCTTTGTCCAGGTATTTAAATGGTTTATGTTTTATCATATTTATTTAAGATGAGATTTAGTTTACTTAAAGCACTTTTAAGCAGTAGGCATGTTATTCACATTTGAGTATGGCTTGTCAATGGAATGCTTACTATGTCGCCATGTGTTTAATCAATCTTTATTTTGGCTTGAGTAGACAAATATGTGTAATTATTCATGCTAAACCCACCCATCCTAATAATGATGGTGTTCTAAAATATTATTGACTACATGCTTTCTATTTTTGGACAAAATCTTTTCGTACACAATATTATACATTTAATATGTATTGATTAGCAAATTTTTTATCCATGGCTGCATAAAACATCCTAATGTTTATTAAGTGTATTTGGATGCAGGCCATGAGAGAATGGCTAATGGCCAATCTTAAAAGCAATCTGTTCACATATATTTCCATACTCTGAAAGTTCATGTTTTATTCCACTTTGGGGTGATCTGTCTTTTATATTTTAAAGCATATGTTATAGAATTGAAATAAAATAATTGTGTTTGGTATTTTTTTTCAGAAAAAATAGAAGAACCTCCACCAGAACCACAAGAATTTTTTGACCCCTCCAATTACTTTCAACGGAAAGCCTGCAAAAGAAAACCTAAAATAAAAATTCTCAAGCAACTCCCAATCAAAAGAGAAGACAATGGACATTTTCCTGACAGTCAGTTCGACGTATCAAATAACTCAATAGCGAGATATAGCCAATTTTCTCAGTGTATACAGTTCAATTTCGCAGGATCTAGGCCATTGCAGATACGAAGAAGAAGAGTTTTGGATATGGAGTCACCATTTATGAACAGTTTTCCAAATGGAAATAGATATGCAGCTGACAAAAAGGTCACGGTTGTTGTGGCCAAAGGATTGCTTACCAGATTCAAGTACATTATGCCTGGTGAAAGGAGGGGCCATACAAATTTTAGTTTATATACATTATAAGGACAATTTTGTGAATCCCGACCATTAAAATACTTTTCAAGTGAAGTGTTACGTTTCGATATTACAAAAAACAATATTACTTCACTGTATTTGACCATACACAATGAAGAAAATAGTGTACAAAGATCAAATAAATTATAGATAGAAAATAATTAAATTGCTTCAAACTTAAAATATCGTGTTATCATTTGATTTCTGTGTATAATATGGTTCTATCATATAATGCAGTTGAAGGTTCTGTATCAAATTGAGGCAAAGTATTTTCCTTCCAAAATGACGTACAGTGTAAAAAATATGAATTGCATGCTTTAAATGTCAAAACATGGCAACCATAATTTGTAATATTTTTGTCTTCATGTGCTGGTAAATTTTTGAAAAACTATTAAGCACATGAATACAAAAAAAGAAATTTTTAACATGCCTATTTAAAACAGTTGTCATTTTTAAGTTGGCTTAGACTATCTAGAGACTAGATAGAGGATTGAAGTTGATTAAAATTCATTGAATATTTTATTTTGGGCAATTTTTTATTTGTGAGTCTTCATATGGTTTTTCAAATTAGATTTTTCAACAAATGCCTTAGCACAAACTTCACAAACATGTGGTTTTTCACCAGTATGAATCATTCTGTGTTTCTTTAATACGTAAGATGTCATAAATGATTTTGTGCATAGATCACAATGATAAGGTCGTTCTCCCGTGTGCTGCCGCATGTGACTAATTAAATGACTATTTGATTTATAGCCCTTGCCGCATTCGCAGCATTGGAATGGTTTCAAATCTGAATGCCATTTTGAGTGGTAGTCCAATTCTTTTTGACTTCTGTACTTTTTGTTGCATTGCGAGCATTCAAAATCTTTGACACTTGTGACTCGAAGTAAATGCTCCCGGAGGGTTTCGCGATTTTTAAATGTTTTACCGCAGTGACTGCAAACCATCATTTGTACCTCGCTATGCATTCGAAATTGGTGACTCTAGAAATGACAGATTATGTTATTATGTATTGAAAAAAAATCTTGGCTCGAGAAAACAATACATCATGTCATAAATTTAGAATTTTGGAATCTTTGGAGACCAGAATGTTTCATTCCATACTTCAGAAAAAATACACCTGCAATCAGGGTATTACTTATCTATTTGTTTTTGAACGGATTTATGATTTACCTTTTTACTGACTAGACCAATTTCTGATGACTAATGAACGACTGAAAAAATTAATATTGGTATGATTCTTAACATCCCAAATGGCATTACTTGTTACAGGTAAAACATTACATTTATAATCTGTTCTAGAGATGAATTTTTTAAATTTATCAAAGTAATAAAAAATATATATCTTACAAGTAGAAACATTGCTAATTTAACTTACAACTAATCCTGTAGCGAATTTGAAGGTATTGCCGCATGTATGACAAATGTATTTTTTTACATCTGAATGGCACCGCATATGAAGAGCCAATGACCTTCTGTAGATAAAACTAGAATAAAACCAAATATAAACATTATTTTTTGTTAAGATTACTAATAATTTCGAGCAGAAATATGTCTTGATTCATATGACTATTTGCAATTTAATATCAACATTATATGGATTAGTTATTTGGTAATAATATGCAAACAAGATTCTTAATGTGTTTGTTTTGCTGCCTTATGTCCCGGAGAGTTACTTTTTATTTAGTACTCTTACGAATTTCAAATTAAACTTCTGTGTTGTTTGAAATGCTGCAGTGAGATAAAATAAGAAGAATTGAAGATGATACTTACCCTTTTCCACACACTTTACACTTTCTGGGTTTAACTCCGGAATGAATAAATTGATGAGCTCTTAGATTATTGATACTCGAAAACTCCTTATGGCATATTTTACATAGTCCTGGAAGTTTGCCGAGGTGCTCTTGCCTCACGTGATATTCTAATCGTTCTACAATAGAAAATCTGTTGGTACATGCCCAACATTTCACCTCTACTTTACATCCTTCTGGCTGGTGAGAATATCTATGGTGTATAGAATATCGTTTATACTAATATTAATTAATTATTTATAACTTTTATAACAATTATAAACTATCAGCTATTAGAGTTTACCTGTGAGTTAAAAAATCTGCCCAGTCTATGCCTTGATATGGACAAATTTTGCATACAAATATTCCTACTTGCTTGTGATTTTCCAAATGAGTATTTAATAATTCTTGAGTTTCACATTTCTTTGGACAAAGTCCTGCAATAAAAAGAATAGTAAATTATATATAACATAGTTGGCATTGATTATGCAGTGGTTCTTAGTATACCCTTAATAGTTATCCATCTAAATTATCGGAAGTCACAGATTCACTGCTTTCAAATTATCAAGGGCAAAAATGAAAATCATACCACATGGGATGCTTAGAAAAATGAAATAATTTGTAAATTAAAACCTCACGAAAGATATTTAGATGCTGATGATATTACATTATTGCGTTTTGTTGCTGGAGGTTGCAAGATTGATTCCCAGAGCTGCCAAGAATTTTTAATAAGTTTAAAAATGTAGGATGAGATGTCCAATGTGTTGAGCAATTGATTGATAAGCATCATCCGTAAAAAAAAACTGCTAAGATATCTTCGTATTGCAGAGCTTTATAAATTCCATCTTTACACTTTTTCTTTAACTACAAAACAAAGAACTATTGGAGATGTTTGGTTGAAAATAATTCTCCTAGTTCAATTTATGATTGATCCATTTACAGACAGATACATAAATATTCAATCAGTTGCTATAAAATTTGCAAAACTATTTTATTTGGATAGTAATATATTCATAAATTTAAAATAAATCGCAGTCTGAAACAAATTGGCCGGCTCTGATATATAATATAAAACTGAAGACAAGGCACGATTTGAGATAAAACAATGATTCTTACCACATATAAAACGAGTAGTTTGATTAAAAGATGGTATTTCATTTTCTTTGGAATTGTATGCTTTCTTGATACTTCTTTTACCACATAACAATTTGTGTTTTCTCAAAGATGCGGAGTAAGCTGAGAAAACAAAGCAATAAAATATTAAATTCATGATATGAGTTATTTTCTTTTTTTAAGTTAATCAAATGCTATTTTCAATCTTGATGTTAGTGATTTAAGTAATTCTGTGGGAGCTGCGTGTTTATCGTATAATCTAGGAATTTAAGATAGACTAAAGAAGTAATTGTTTTTAAAATTATTTGTCGTTTTAAGCTTGAACCTCAAGTTAAATATGACAGAATAGTAAATGAAACATGGTATGAATATTCAGCAATATTTACCAAAACTTTTTCTGCACGATCCGCATTCACCGCCATTGCCTTTTAATGGTCTTTTTGATTCACCGATTCTACGACGTTTTGTTTTTCTGGATTTTATATTTTTTTCCCTATGTAATTTGGTTGAATTTTGAAGCTTTCCATTGTTATTTCTAATATTAAATGTTAAATTACTTGAGGACAGCTCGGAGTCCTGTTGGTTACAGCTATTGTTTGAGTTAAGATCATTGTATTCCGCTGGTATATCAAAATCACACGTGTTAATGCCTTCCTCTGACTTAATTTTGAAATGTTGCTCCGTTTCCAAAATTGATTTGTCGGTGGTGGAAAAGGCTGATAAACCTTTAGGCTGTAATCAATATTAAGTATCAGTCTATTGATTATATCAAATTAGACTAAAATTTATATTTAAGATACGTTTCTTTTTTATTGAATTAATGATAGATTATTTTACATTTACTTTTGCTGTATGATTTGAGACAAGAAAAATTGGAAAAGCTTTCATTGAATGAGGATTTGATGAAATGGTATGCTTAATAATAAGACCTTTACATAGTCTGGTGGGTGTGAGTATTGATTGCAAGCACGCAAATATTTGAAATTCATAAATTTTCATTTTTCAGTTGAGTTGCCAAGTTGCAAAACGCACTTTGGATTCATAAACAACGGTAAAAGTAACATTTAGTACCAGAAATTAAGTTTAGCTCGTGATTTCGAATGCTACATGTTTGTAACCTTTGAATCTGGAGGGTTTCTACAACTTGGTAACTCAGTTGTGTACATATTGTTCGTGAATAAACTGCCTGAAGGTACAGTAGTGAAAGTACGGGTAGTTAAGATGTGGATGTCTACTGAATAACTTGACTCAAGATTTTTGGTATTTAATTATTTATCAACAACTAACCTCAGAGTTTTTTAGATAAGCTAGGAGAGTAGCTTCAGATGTATGGCATTTTAATCGGAAGTCGTGTAGGGATTCTAGAAGTTTTGCACAATCGATACACATGTTGTGAGGTAATGAATCCTTTTCAGACACCTGCGGAAAGATTATCGTGGTTTTATGAATTATTTTTCCTAAGCGAATATAGCTTCCAATGGCATGCAGCGTAAATATATTATTGTATTTATAAAATTACCTTTAGTAAAGTGCAAGTAGTAAACATTTCTGCTAAGCCACCTACAAAGAGAGAGCTTACCATTTCGGATTCATTGCTCATGCAGGCTCTACAGACATTTCTGAAATCGATTACATTTTTGTTGATAGGCGAATACATTTAGGTTATTATTAAATTTATTTTGGCAGCACACATTAAAATTAAAGCGCTCGCTGCTCACTGTCAATGCCAATGTCAACATTAGTGTTGCCAGCGGCTAAATGCGACATGTCGATAAGTTTCCACACAAAAACCACTAGTCACTAACTAGATTGTAGTGTCTAGTGTCTCGTTTCAAATCGCTAAGAAAAATCGTTTGAAAAGCACAGTAAATTTCAATGTAATTTTTACATAGATCCCGACCCTTCCAACGATTCTTATCTTTCTTTTCGACACAATTCTTTATCAGTGGATACCATTAGCAGCAATAACGTTTAAAATCTTGATGTTAAATCGAAGTTGAAATAATAATGCATCTATGGCCATAAGAAAGAAATTATGCAGCTTTAGAACGTATGTTCAGATGAAATTTAGGCTACGCAATAGAACGAATATCTTGCGTAAAAATAAAAAAAAGGGCAAACCTTGTGGAGATTGGGTACAGAACTTAAGAAATGAATGAGAGAAATCAGCAAATGGGCTCGTCATCATATTCTGAACGATTTCCACAGTAGAATCGAACATTTTTTTATTGATTCCTTAAAAGGAGTGACATTATTCGGAAGAAGAATTTTTTTCCTATCGAAACACCTTAAACAAAACATTTTGAAAATAAACAATGTACTATATACTAAAAATTAAATACGCGCGGGAAAGGGATAGAACAAAACTTATCGGTAGATACCCAATCTAAAAATAAAACTAGCAAGGAAACTAAAAATCCTACAGTGAATTCTGTATACCTCTAGTTCGGTAAAAAATAAAAAAGGTTCTCATTTAAGTTTCAAAGCTCCATTATGGATTTTATGGAATAGGAATGTGAAACAATGGTAAATTGTTCATAAAACGTTAGGACGAATAGCGCTTACCTATATAAGAGTTTCAGTTTATGTATTTTCCATTATAATATTTTAATCTGTCAAAAATTTTGGGATTCCACATTATGATCATATTAATTGACAAAAAAGTACTTTTTGAACAATGGCCACTCTGAAAGTTGACTATGTAATTTGGTATGTCAAAGTCAGTGACGAGACTTGAGTTCAGCAAATATTTTTTTTCGGCGATGGCGCAGCTACAAATTCAGCGTCCTGGAGCAAGTACAGTCGTTGCGCCCCCTAGAAAAAGCCTAGCTAGAAAGATAAAACTGTAAAAATTATAAATCAATGAACTTCTCTTAACAGATTTCTCCTAACTTTTTACACAAGAGCATTTCTTACCCATGACTTGTTACTGTTCAGTTTTTTTATATGTTATTCGCCTTCTTCTACAAGAACAACTTTAGTATAAAGAAAACGAATTATGTTAATTTTATACATCTTTATTTTCAATGAAAAGATCACGGTTGTTACCATGATCTTTTATTTTTATCCAGCAATACATCAACACAGTAATAACAGTATGGCATATTTTCATAATAATTATGACACAAATTTTAATCATTTTAAAAATTATTATCTTCACAATTCTTTATTGTGCTACAATATAATTCTGAATAATATTTAATAAAAAAATCTCAAATTTAACATAGAAAATATTGTATTTTAAAATTATATTTGTTTCTAAAATATTATTATCGATATCGTGATATGTGTACATATATATTCATAATAATAATACTAATATGAATATTTTTATTTATAACTTGATCGATTATAATGAAATATATAAAAAGCACAGTATATAAATAAAAATATAATATGTATTATACATTGGATATATTTAGTAAAAAAGAATGATAGAAGAAAATAATGAAATTCTGTTTCAGTCATTGTAGCAAACTTATCTTAAATTAAATGATATTGTTACAAGCTAAACGTATCAACTAGTACAATCATATTGGTTTATAATTTATATCTAATAATTATGTTTACTATTACGTTTAAAATTATCATATCTAATATATTAATACTACAATCATAAGACTTTATAAAAGTAGGTATTTATCATAGTTTTTCTTATATCACTATACAGTTCGCTTAACAATGTTGTAGTATGAAGCATCCATATTTTGAATTGGAAGAAAATATAATGGAGTGTTTGTTACTGGATATGTTTTACATTTAAATGATTTTTTAAATGAATGTATTAATAGTGCAATATAAAACATATATTTATAATTATCATATATAGGCTTACGCGTGAAAATATATAGTGTTGCCACGTTAATTTATTATTATTACAAAAATTTAGCTACACACATAAAATAATCAGGCAAACTTAAGCAGGCGATGGTGAATTGTGAAAAAAAATGTGCCTTTTATTATTTTTATTTATTGGCAATGAAATTGAAACGTATTTTTTTGCGACTTAATATGAATGTAAAAATAATATACGAACGAAATAAGAACTCGTATTAAATGTGATGTTTACGTGTATAACGAACAATATTTTAATAACGTGATGCTACGTTAAATTTGAATCTAAATGATTTTTTATTATAAATTTTAAGCAAAGTTCACACTATTAATTTAAAAAGATCAAAAAAATATTCGTTTGGTCGATTTCTGCCCGTTAGTTAGGGCGAATGACTTTGTCGCTTAACCATTTCAATGCCGTAAAAAAGGCCTTAGCAGTACCCAACATGCCAAATATAATTTGCGAAAATAAAATTCAAAGAAATCACATCTCTAAAATATCA
>JAGVSQ010014798.1:0-10450 GCA_022683975.1 Rhyacophila evoluta
CAATCTGATGCATTGAACTTTCACGGATGTACCTACGTACGAAAATCTTTCGACATATTCTTCAAAGATTTTTAGGATAGTGTAAAATTCAGTAAATTTTATCAATTGATTAAATTTGGAGGTACTATTTTGAAATAAGAACTTCAACTGTATTCATGATAACATAACCGATTTATTTCTTGAATACGATAAAAATACTACAGTGTTACCATACTACTTGTTAAGAGAGAGAGAAGTTAAGAAACCGATTTGATTATAATACATTTATACGAATAATTCTAAAATTTTAATTTACCATATATGACTATTAATCGGTAGAAATAGTTTCAACTTTTTTCGAGTTGGCAACCCTCTTCGATACTAATTTATCGAAACCAATTATAGCCGCGACGAAGAGATGTCGTTTCGCCATTTGTCAGGATGATAAGAAGAGGGCAAACGAACTGCATGCCTTCTTAAATGCCCTCAGAGTGGTAAATGAGTGGTAAGTGCAGGAAGAGAGGTAAGTGCCGAACGAGGATGGAATAACAAAATATATATTATATCGTAACGGCGATAAGATTGGACACTTATACTCTGACAAGTAAATACGTTATCAATAATGATTCTTTGAAAATTATATGCTACAGAGAACGAGTAATTTCGATAACTTCGTATAAGACTATTTCAATAGATTTTTTTCTCTAACATGATTTAACGGTAAAGAAATACGAACTACTATAATACTCGATTATATGCGAAAAATAGAATATTTAAAAATGATATAACTACGGTAGAACTTCGATATAATGGACTCATGCGGATGAGAGTGCGTCCGTTAAAGCCGAAAGTCTGTTATGAAAAATATATTATCTAAATTCTTTTTAATTATTATTAAATTCAAAAAAAGAATCATGTTCAAAGTAAATAATTTAATATGCTTTTCCACTTGATGATGTGATACTCACGGTCACATTGATTTGTTTCTAATCAATGTAAAGTATTTTATTAGGTTACTTATCCTCCGCGAAAAATCTAAAAATCATCCAACGGCATCTAGAATACCGTGAATTCCAAAATTCGGGTTTGTTTTTGAATATCGAATTCCGAAAAAAATAAGACGAATTGCAGTATTCCACGTCCTAATACGTCCGAAATTAGACATGACAGTAAAAATCTGTACGAATGTACGAAAATCTTAAGGCAGGGAGATCTAAAATAAAACGAGAAACCTCAAAATTTCGGTCCGATTCCGAAAAAACTCATTACAAAGAAAAAAAAATTCAAACGTAGTCATATTAAGCAAATTAATTTGAAAAACAAAAAAAAACACGATTTTTTAAACTTTTTTTAATAATAAGTTTAAAATATGAAGCTAGCGGCAAAAACTAAGGATCAATTCGTGGAAGAATCCGAAAGGCACACTACATATCATTGGCTAACGGAAATTTATAAATCAAATTCAAATGTCATGTCATAAATCACAACAAGGTTCATTTTAATGGGTTTGCTGTGCTGTCGGAATGAGCGCCAGGATTTTAAGAGAATCTGAACGAAGAATGTAGTGATGAAAAGCATAAAGAAGTATGATTTTATCATTGAAAAAAAAACGAAGATCAAAAAATGCATCCAAGAATAGTAGACGATCCGTATGTCATATTTGTTTTTCGTAATTTTATATAATCCTTCATGAGTGATTAAAACAAGCTTTAAGCAATAATGGACTCGGAAGTATAACTCAATAACCATGAACATGTCGTGGACGCCGTGATTCACGTTGCATTTTAATCAATTGACCGGAGAAGATTGTATTTTTGAATACTCATGATAGATATTGGTATTCGTTTTTAAAGTAAATGGGGATTGATACCATATACAGGTATAGTTGTTTGCTGGTTGATAGCCGATGGAATAAATAATGTCTGAATTCCACTATTTAAATGGCTCATTTTTAAACAGTGTAAAGCGACATCTTTCGACGTAATGTATTTTATAAACCCTCTGACTACTAAACTAAGATATATCGTTGTGGGAAACAATCGTTTTGTTATCTTAACATATATTTTTTCAAATTTGATATCGTGCTCAATGAATAGGAAATTTGCGTAGTTTTGTATGTCAACTGGGACGCTAGATGATTTTTTTTATTTATTTATTACATATTTTAACATTACAAATTACAAGTTTAATACGGTAACAACACGATATACATATAGTTATGACGAAAATATCAAAAACATATTAAAATATAAAATAAGAATTACAAAAAATATATTTCTACAGAAGGAAAAAGAGAGTGTCTACCAAGTAAGTTAGACAAATCCTTTTATGATAATGTATATAATAGCATACATCTAAGTTCGCTCTCACCTAGGCGAAAGATATCAATATCCGAAGTGATCTCGTTAAACATCCCCATTACCCTCCGCATTGGCATGACTACTGACAGGATAGTACTGCATTTAGGAATGAAAAACAGCTGATGTTCCCGATTTCGTAGGTAGTTATTAGGAACATACAGACCAACATTAGCAAGAGCGGCAGAGAATGATGAATATAACATCATGATAACAAGTCTGGGATGGACGTTGGTATTCCCAAACGAATATTTTACAAAACGCCTTGTTATGTCGATCGCTGACATTAAAAATTCGTAGACTTTCTTCTACGCCATAAAAAAGCATTGCTCTAAAAGCACATTAATCAAATTTTTCAAAGGAGCAAATAATTGGTTGTTTCATTAGGATCTCAAATATTAAACGAATATGGAAAATTTAAGATGAATTTTGCATTATTGAAATATAAAATTAATTTCACTGCTGAATTTTGGACGATGAGCGAAGATTCCTGACACAGAGATTCAGTCAACTTCAAATAACTGATACTCACCGAGATTAAATTAATTCGATACTCTCGATTCGGATTGTGAAAAATACAAGTCAGCGAAAACGCACGAGTTCGAAGCAATACTGAATACCCGGGCGATAAAATAAATCGCAGATGGTTTTATAATATCGTCAAGGTAACAATTAGTCGTAGCCACGAAGCAATCGCTTGTTTAACCGAATTAGCCGCTTGTTAGCTTCACGTTGGAGTCAGCCCGACCGCTGCTTATTTTATCTGGACCACCGTGTGATATGGTCAGTCAGTCGGGAATTAATTTGAAATTTGGACAAGTGCTGAAATATCTCATTAAGAATACTTTAGTTGACAATTATAATCACTTTAATATTAAAGCCTTTTTAATACTACATATTAAATTATATGTGCAAAGAATTAACCGACTAACTGATTAGACTATTTGAAATACGAAGACTTATGACTAGCTTTCGTATCATATGCGCCTAATACGATTGCCACTGTAAAAAACAGAATGCCTCAATTCGTGCATATTTCTACATAATGAGCCTACTGTTATAATAAAGCCTCATATGAACAGAATAACATTTGGTAGCCGGTATAAAACTGCGAAAATTCGTAATTGTTGCTGTTAATGAGACCTAATTTTTATCACTGCATCAGATTACGCCATAATTTCTCTATCTATTAATTGCAACGGCATAAATAGTGATTTGTCGAAGAAGAAGTATATCCGTGATGTTTCAGATAGTGCTATGAATACATTCAAAATTCGTACACCAATTACAGTTAAATTACATGTTAGTCTAACTTGGAAGAAGTGATAATTTTGTGCTTGAATTAAAATAATGACATTAATAAAAACCAGTCCAAGGAACTCCTCTTAAAATACAGAATGATTGTATCCTTGAAGGGACCTAATTATAATTGCATACTGTCAATACTTCGAAAAGAAAGGGTGTGTTTACAAATTTACAAATACGTGATTGGGAGTTTCCCCACTTGCGAAACGCTTGAATGCTATGAATGCGATCGGCAGGACCGCAATGGTGACTTGGGGCCGAGCTTGATGTTTTTATTACACTTACACAGACTGGAGGCCGCGGGTTTAAGTATAACAGTTGCAAGATATCAATTCACTGTGGATTGAATGGTTGACTAGCCCCCATGAAAATATGATAAGATACACTGTGGAGTTACACACTGTCGTATCTTTTCTACACTTACGTATTTCAAAAACTTCTACGAAAAGACTCGAACGTATTCAGTAGCTGGAAGATCAATATTTTTTTTAAATTTGCTCTTGTAGTTACTTTATTTTGTAATATCATTAGATATATTTTGATTAGATAAATGTCGCGGCTACAGAGCGACGGTGACAAAATCACGGAAACAGAAATGCAAAATAGTTATAAATATGTGAGTGAGCAAGTAAGCGAGTCGTTGTGACTGACGCGCTGCCGAACTTGCTCACTCACCTATTTATAGCTATTTTGCATCTCTGTCACGGTCGCTCTGCTTTCCTTTTCGCGGCCTTAATCGTAAACAATATTTTTGTACATTTTTGACGAAATATCTTCTTGGAGTTTGTAAAAAAAAGTCGTAATGTTATGCTTTAACCTGGAACGAATCCAGTAAATTCATCAGGACAGGGCCGTTACTTTTTTTCGTTATTGAATGGGCTAATATTGAAAATAGCGGTTTCAAATTTCTGTCGTATCCTTGCAGGTGTTGGCTGCACACGTATGTGGAATGGTCGCAAAAAAATGAGACTTTGTCCTGTCAGGACCATCCGCCTCTGCACGCCAAGTATAAATGATTTGTAATTATTTTCTCCGTAAATACATACATCATAATTTCGAAAAAGCGATCGTCAGGATGTTACCACCGCCTGTTTGTTTTGCTACTCTTTGCATAGTGATGAAGGTGAAAACTGGCTTACCTGAAAGGAAAAAATAAAAATATGTTAATTCAGTGATTGCTGGTTTACTTTAAACCAAGAAAAAAAAATAAAAAAACACCTTACATATTAATAACAGAGGTTTTATAATATGAGCGTTCATGTAATGAGTACAAGGTGGATTTTTTAAAAAACTTTACGCTAGTCTTAAACTGGGAAAAATGTCTAATTTAAGAAAATGAAAAAAATCATATTTTGAAATGAAATCAAAAGTAATAATTATTTATTTACACTACATGAATTTTATTCAACAATAATGGCGAACTTCATTTATTTGTATAAAGTTTTTTTAGAGCATATAAATATTTACGATAGTTAATAATTATAATATATTGGTCTTCACGGTAGCGTAGTTGGTAGCGTGCGCGCCTAGCAATCCGGGGAATGCGGGTTTGATTCCCCAACTGTAGGATTTAAAAAATCCGAAAATACAGGACAAGATGGATGGCCATTGCGTTGAGTAATTGTCTGACAAACAATCCTCAATAAAAATAATCTGTCAGAACGTCTTCACATTGCGAAGATCCATAATCTTCTCTTTCGGAGTGGATATCTTCACACTGTGTAGAATTATATGCTCCACGTTGGGAGCGAACATGGTATATATGTAAAAAACTGTATGAAATAACCGATTCCATTCGTTCGTGCAAAACACACAATTGTTGGCAACACAGATATGAGTTTTGCGGTAAAAAAACTTAAGATGATTAATGTTGCCGTATTGAACAGGGCACGCGTTTTCAGTTAAATAATCGAATAACGGCGATTCGTTTGATGCTGCCTTACTGGAAGCCGTTTTAATGATATTGTATGTATGCGCCTTCCGAGAAGCAGTTAGTGCCTAGTTACAATACTAGCTGGGTTGAGGCAGTTATCGAAACATACCAACCTTTGAATTGACCATAACATCGAAGAAATTAACGAAAATAACGGCCTCTCTAATCTAAATGGACATGTTTTATATATTCATATCACGAATGAATGTGATTTAATTTACTTAATTGTAGACATCACAGCTTCTTCAGTAGTATATTTTATACATAACCTCTCTCCTCATAGGCATTGACCATTAAGGTCTGGTTATTGTTTTATTATAACATTATTTTTTACTAGGGCAGGTTGCGCAGTCGATCGCTTGTCTTATTGCAACCGTGTCCTGTATTTAACCACTCATTAAAATTAACGCGTTTTGGATATGATAAACAGAGCTTGTCTATAGATTTTTTAAACATATCGGACTATATAGATCTCCATTATATGGACACGTATCAGGAATTTTTTTTTTACGATAATTGATTGTGAATTTCAGTTCAAATCTACAGTTGCAGAAAGATTTTTTTAAATTCAAAACATGCAGAACTGGATGACAAGCAGGCTTAGCAAATTGGTTGAAAATCAGTCCTTCACAACGGGACAAGTTTTCATATTGAGAAGATCCATATTGCCTGATATTCGGAGCGGAAATGCTTTAATTATGTATACTCGTACATATTCATTAAAACAAATTTCATAGCACACAAAAATTAAAAAAAAATGTATATAACGTTGACCACACGATCGATCTAAATTGCCACTTTATTTCGAAAGCAAACTTAATAAAGGCACAGTTATTTTTAATGACTAGACTAGTTACAGATTTTATAAAGAAATATAATAGGTACATATATATTGGCTGAAGTACGATCGGATCATTTGGTCTAATTCTAATACAAAAGCAATGTAACCGTGAAACCAATACAGCAAACTGTTGAATGACACTCGCTTGTTACGGGTACACGGCGAAATAATTTGTAATCAAAAATTGTAACGAATTAAAAATTTGCACCACATTAATAAAGGCTTTGCGAAAGTAAATCGTGAAGTCGAAATTGGATTCAGTGGAAAGCGTAAAATTAAAATATTTAAAGCACAAGCGTACTATTATAAATGAATTTAATTTAATATACTATCACATCGTAGTTTGATAGTACATTATTAAATATTTTTTGTTGCAAATTAAATACTGTTGCGATTTAAAAAAACATATAATTGCAGTAGAGTGTAGTCAGGTATGTTTTAATATCAAACATATTATTTTATACTCGTAGTTAGAAATAATATACTTTCGTTCAATTCTCTAATTTTGACTGATGAAGTGTAAGTTAGGAATCATATAATCAGTATATCTTCGTCAGCGGGAAAATACCATCCACGTGGTCATCCATGGGAAAATACAGCTATTTTATTAAACATATTTATTTACGTGTTCTATGTAGTCATATCATACAAAATGTCATGTTGAAATAATTCTCAAACATCAGTTTTGAAAGTTTTTGAACAATTATATCTTTTGTCACATGGGATGTATTATCCTGGTGACGACGATATGCTAGAAACGAAAAGCATAGCTCTTTCGGTCATGGACCTTTACTTTACAATAGATTAATAATAATATTCACAAAAAACATGCATAATATTTGTATTTTTCATAGATAGCTTGTTATATATACACAGAATACAACTAGATGTGAAATTTGTAGTTATAGTTACGATAATGGTTGAAATATCTGAAATAGCTATTAACAAAAATAATTACGTAGTATCATTATAATTAAATGAGCAACCAAAGTATAACGAAAATAAAGGCTATTACAATTAATGGCAGGTATTTGTATACAAATAAAATACAGCGTATTTTTTTTTTTATATCGGATGAGTTTTTAATTTTGTTTTATTATTAAATATCTCGTTGACATTGTTAGAAAGAAATTTATAATGAAGTAAGCTGTAAGCGGCATCTTCAAATTGGGAAGAATATTTGCGAACAAATTTTTTCATACGATTAACCGTCGTCAAAGCAGCTAACTTTGTACGGACTTTTAATTTAAAAAGACAGAACTTTTAATGGAAAGTTTGTGTTTGAAAGTTTTTTTTTTATTATAAAATGAGACAATATAAGCAACTTTACAGGGTATTTCTATAAACATTTTACTTTTAGTGGAAATTCAAACTTTCAGATGAAAAGGAGTAAAATTTATTGGTGGTAGATAGAATTTGCACAGAATAAAGAACTCATCTCATTGTATACATTTCTTTACTACTTTACTGAATTATATATATATATATATATTAAATGATGTGTGCTACCCTACCTGGCAGTTCTATTCAGTACGTCACTGATTCGAAGGATATATAAATTAATAAAAACTATTATAATACGATAACGTCATAAAATATACATATTACATATTATAATATAATATATGCAGGATACGGATGATAGGTATGCGATTAGCTTATAGTTGGTATTCCTGAAGTTTTTCATAACGTAATTTTTATATTTTAATTCTAATATTGACAAGTAAAGTTACAACAAACACAAGCAATGACATTTCAATTCGATTCGATTGTTTTAAATTATATATGACATGCTTATTGCGATGTCAAAGGACTGTCCATACAAATAGATCAGTCATGCCATAATACAAGTTCAGTAATAGCGAAAATTATAAAACGTCATTCTTGTACATACTACGAACAAAAAGTTGCCAATTAACAAAAAAACTAGATACTTAATCGGGTTTATTGCGAACAATGGAAACTTTAAATAGAAATAATTATAAGTGAATGGAAGAGCGCATAATTAATCAAGTCACTAGTTAGAGTCGACTCGGTTTATTGTTAATAATTATTTGGCGTCTCAAATGTAAATGGGAAGTATACAAAATTGCAGATTTTAGTGGGTAAATGAAAATTTCATTCATTGTGAAATTATTATATCTGTTCATAGAAGAGTAAGAAAATTATGATGTATTGATTTAGTATTTCATGCAAATGAAAGTACATTATATATGAAAGAATAAATCGGTGATTGTAAGACATTTATCCAATGATATAGATATTATCCCGTATATTTATAAAATTACAATTCTCTTCTTATTCCATATTCGATCCCTAAGTGGAGTATATGGACACCACATGCCGCCTCCAAGAATCATTGTCGTCCGCCAGTATTCTTGCACCCTCACATGTCTCAACTGCATCCTGTAACTTCGCCTAATACGTTCTGTAGAGAGTATTTAGCGGCCTTCCAGAATGCCTAAAACCGGTCGACTTAAAGAATAGGCAGGTCAGGTAAAGAGTAAACAAACATTTCTAAAAGAAAGTCAATACAATAAAATCACGGATACTATCAATAAATTTACGAATACAATACAATAAATTACTTATGAATACTATACTTTAACAAAAACGGCCAACGTTATGGTTGATTAATTATATATGGACCGTCTATTAATTTGTCTAATCGAAAATAACTGTTTTGGTTTCTATGTTAACTTCTTAGATAAAATTGTCCAAGTCAATGTTCTCTTCCCGAGTAGAATAACAACAAACCGTTTGATTCTTTTATAGTCTATTTTTGGTATTCTGCCCAATATGGTTCAGAGTAAACTCGTGACGGCAAATTAGATTTCTATCAAAATTTCTGACAGAGTGAATTATAGGTAACTTTTTATCGACAATTATTTATATTGTGAAATTGACATTGTATTTTTTAAGGCCAGAAAGAACACAGGTGCGCGTAAAACACGACGCGTATTAATTCGTACAATTGCCAGTATCGGTGTCATTATAATAGAAATAACTTCATGTATTTTATTGAGAATATCCGGAACTAGACAAGTCGTATTTATGATAAATTCTAAAATTTACGGAGTATAATTGGCAAAAAAAAAATACTTTGATTAACTCGCTATTATGACATACTATTAGCATTTACAAAGCTGAATATAATCGAATTAAAACTTGTAAATTACATTCATGCAATAATGCAGTCGGTGGTACAATGAAAGTAAAATATAAAATGGATCTAAAATCTATGCAATTTTTACTTACGTCTAAAATTGCAAGTCGTGTTAGGTAATCATTTATATTGGCAATGCAATTATAATAGGTGACTGTAATTGCATACTTGTTTCTTTCATACATTGTTGTGTCAATCAAGATACGAAATAATTAATAGCAGACAATATTATCAAAGCTGATTGATTACAAAAAGTAAAATTGATTCGGAAGGAAATGGTTTATTAAACAGTCAACTTTGACAATATTAAATAATATAATGTATTTTCGATGGCGGCGATTAAGTCTAATGATAATAAGTCATAGATAATGAAAACTTTTCCGTTCCTGCTGAACAAACGAGGTGGTAAAATGTCTCTAGCTATTTCAATCTGTATTTAACTTTCATAGTATACAAATTATTAACACAATGCTTTCCCTGTTATCTCCCAATCGCTTTGCATCCTCTCAATCAATAGGCAAACGGAGATAATGCATCCTCATCACTAGAACAGTTAATTGTTTGAGATATCAACAAAACTAGTTTATTTTTTGCATGAGAACCTATTATAGATAGCGCAGTGAAATGTTTTACATGGATTCGGTATGACATTTGTTTACATTAGATTATATAAAAATAAAACAATTTGTAACCTTAAATAATAGTATTAATTTATTCGACAATAAACGAACACGTAAATCAAAGTAAGCATGATTTTATATAAAAGCATACAAATTGAAAACATCTGATTAAAAATCGGACGAGTGTTAACCCCTTGAGGAGTATGCACGTACCTGTACGTTCGTGCGCTCTGTCGCCTTATTTTCAAA
>JAGVSQ010014799.1:0-10450 GCA_022683975.1 Rhyacophila evoluta
GCTGGAGTACACAATAATGTAATATTACGGTTCCCGCAGGCCAAGTGTTAAAAAACTTAATTGAAATAGTGGTACCTTCAATTTCACTATTTAAAAATGTCGGTAGTATAATATTAAACGAAAAGATATTAACAGTCAACTTATTGAATTGTTAATTAGTAATTCTAACTAATGTAGAAAGACTCAGTCTGAACTGGATTCAAAGACTTTTTTTTTACTTCATCACTCTTCTTGTGAGCTTCGTAAAACGCAAACAGTGAAATAACAGTGTTATAGAATGGTAAATTCTTTAACACATGGTGTCCGTATTTTTATGTTCGTTCGTGCATATTTGCGCAAGTTTGCACGAGCGTGTGTAGCCCCCTTAAAACATGTCATACAACAAGAGAATATGCCATAGTTATATGATTTATTTACTAACAGAGGTCGATAGCCGGCCGGCGCTGCGAGTCGCACATGACGTATCATCACGCCCACTTCTTCGACACAATTCGCACCAAGCTTTGAAGGCGTCCGTCACACTTGTCTCTCCACAACACTATATCCACATGTTTATGTCAACTTTAACCAAATCAATCTTCGTACACATCACTGCCATTAACGTCCATATGGATTTGTCACAGGTGGTAATAATTTACTATACCAATCTTCACTACACTTGTGTTTACTGTATAATAACGAATTTCGCACAATTTAACGCGTACAATATTGTAATTCGCGGGGCACTTATTTAGTCAGAATATTGTTTCTGCTTTCTTTATAATGGCGCAACAGCCGATACAACCATAAAAAAATAATAGTTGACCTGCATAATTATAATTCATTATTTAACTCTGACAAATATAATAAATCAAATTCAACAAACATTTGTGTTTTAAAGTGGTTACAAAAGAGCGGTAAAAATCTCACTTTAACCGTATCTTTAAAATACTATGAAACGAACATTTTAAAGTAAATTTTTAACATCACCACACAAGACCAGGGTTTCCCAACTGCCGATACGACCGGCACCGATCCGCGGAAAGTTTTTGCTGGTCCGTGAATGGTTGTAATTAGAAACAAGTCCACTGCAAGTTTAGGGTTTTCAATGTATTTTTTTCTCAAAAACATTATGTATATCGAGCTCTTTTCGGCAGAAGACCGGAAGCGGCAATTTTATCGACTGGCAAAGTCGTAAGGAATGTAGCAGCCAATGTCATAATTTTGCCAGTCCATCAAATTGTCGCTTGCGATTTTCTGTGAAAAAGGGCTAGATATGATACATAGATAAAGATTATCGATCCCCAAGTTACAAACGTATTAAATCATTATCCATATTTTTTACTGCTAATTTATTTCAGTGGACACCCAATTGTTTGTTACATTTTTGTTTGTATTCGCAATTTACAATAAGACCGTGATGCGTTTGTTGTTTTTTTTATACCATGTTCGCTCCCAACGTGGAGCATATGGATCCACACAGTGTGAAGATATCCACTCCGAAAGAGGAGTATATGGATCTCCGCAATGTGAGGATGTCTCGACTGATTATTTTTTCACGAGAATTCTTTGTCAGACAATTACTCAACCTGATGGGCATCCAGTCCGGCATTTTCGGTTTTTAAAATCCAACAGATGGGGATTCGAGCCCGCATTCCCCGGATTGCTGAGCGCGCATGTTACCAACTACGCTACCGGGGAGACCCCCGTGATGTTATGTTTACTTGTTAGAATATAAGATTAAAAACTAATAAATAAAATACGACACAAATAATAGTTTTTATTTCTATGTCTACCGCTTCGCAAAATATTTCTTCTATTTTCACCGTTCCCAAGGTGTAAAAAGCTTGGAAAATGCTGCACTAGACTACGACCTAATCCTTGCATAGTTAGGATTAACTACCAGGGTATTCACACAGAATTAAGTATATCTATTGATGACATTTGTTTATCATCTCCTGAACATTTGACGGTTGGTATATTCGACAAACTAAGCCTAAAGCGACGATTTGTATAAGACAAATTGCCTCCATATAGCACGAGCTTGACGGATACTCAAACGTCTTCGATATACATACATTGAATAAAGCTATGCTTTTAAAAACAGATACATCATCATTGAAGCCAGCATTGGAGTGAGCTTGCTTCAGACGGAGGTGAGTGGCGACATTTAGTGAAGATGGCCAAGACCCACATTGGTTTGTAGAGCCGGTCATGATGCTGCACGATTTTTAACATACGACTTCCGTCCGTATGCCTGTCAGGTGCGCAATTGGATGTAGTTAAGCAGAAGACGTCTAGCCACAAATTGAAATTTTTAATTTTATTGCTTATAATACATCTAAAACATAAATACTTTAATATGACAAACACACCCAATTATAAATATACATCCACAAGAAATCGCTGTTTTTCAAACCCGCATACATACTAACAATTTACAAAAAATAATATCTGCAAAATGTCCATGTGGTTTGAAAGTTTAAATATACGGTTACTTAATTAAAAACAAAAGTTTGATCATACATATTCTAAATTATAATTATTATCATAATGCCAATTTTAAACATTTTTTCATAAGTGTTCGTATTATTGTTGTATTGTGTTATATCGATATATTGTTTATTTATAAACAAAAAATGCACTAAATGTTACCAATCCCAAGATTTCATAAGGAAAGACTAACATAAAATTAATAAAAATCCAAGCACAAAACGATCAACATTATAATTAGTAAGACGTCCAATTAACAAAACATTCAATAACTTTTAAAGTAGTATGTTTTTCAATAATCTAGCAACCAGAAAACACGTAGTAAATATATTACCATGTTAGTATTTAAATCAAAATGTTTCTTTAAAATTTCAATCGCGTTTTACGCGGTTCGATAAATTGTGGATTGGACGTTTTCTGCTCAACTTAGTCCAATTCTACCATGTTGAAAAATCGCGAAACTTGTACAACGGTGCCTAGATAATTGGTATGCGTAAAATTTATCTTTGTTGCAACCTTGTTGAAAAAGAATTACAATTATAATCCTGGAGGTTAGGATATCAGATGTAATATATTATTAATATGTCTAATAAGTATCAAGTCGAATATAGTTTTAACTGACAAATCAATTTTAATCGAGGGGTCTCCTCATAGGCACGCACAAAGTAGGATGCACACATCATATCTACGGCCTCATAATGAACTAGTTTTTTAAAAACCATGGTCGTTCCGAATGTGGAACAAATAGATATCTCCAATGTTAAAGACTTATAGTGACAAGATAATTTTTAACGGGGAATAACCGTCGGCCTAACATTCAACCCAGTGGCGTGGTTACCGAGGAGTGGACTGCTCCAGGCGCACGAATCAAAGAGGGCGCAAAATATAATTATAGGAAGCAAGTAAAATAAAGGTAGTGCGAGAGCTAAAACAAACGAGAAGCCATAAATTTTGGAGGTATATAAACATTTGAAAGTAACGTACGAGATAAAAAATCGGCAAGCTGTAGGGGTCACATGATTTTGGTGGTTCCAGGGCGCTGAATTTGTAGCTACGCCACTATTTCAACATATTACTACATGTGCAACCTATTAATTACTACAATTGCACGATTTGAATAACACGAAAAGCCTATACCAACCAAAAAATAGTATACTGTTAAAGACGGCAGTTCTTTGTAGAGACATTAATACTAAATCAAAATCACCACCTCTTGTCTCCCTGGTAGCCTATAGGTTAGCGTGCGCGCCTCGGACCTGGGGAATGCGGGTTTGATTCCCACATGTGCCGGATTTAAAAAATATATGAAAATCCAAGACTGGATGCCAATTAGGTTGAACGATTATTTGAATACCAATTCGTTTGAAAACCAATTCTCTTGAAAAATAATCTGTCTAGAGATGTCTTCTCACTGCGGAGATATACTTCACTTTCGTAGCGGACATCTTCACACCGTGCAGATCCATATACTCCACTTTTAGAGCGGACAAAAAACATTATTACCGTGATCAATTTGCTAATACGATTTGGATATCATACAACTTTCTTAACAATCGATTACTTAATACTTGGTTGGGCATGAGTGTTTCGATTTTACGGTGACATGACAGCTTCAAACCAAGAAAAATATTTCCACGCAGCATTGCCAACGGATATAACTCGGACGGGTGACCGAGTAACGTATGACTTTACCTCCGGGGAAAGACTGCGTCTCCCAGTATACTACTGACGAAGAACATAATAATGATGAAAGATATCGGCAGGACGAAATATAAAAACTACAGTTGCCACTATAGTAAAATTTTCTGATATAATCAGATCTAATTATCGCTAACGTTGGGCACCCAAGAACAAGAATACGATTAATTCATTGTCTGCATGTATAACATAAATAACAAATTACAATAAAAACTAATTATATATCATATTATAGTGTACTTAAATTGAAAATTAAATGATTCAAAATTGTAACGTCAAAATATTGCCCGCAATGATTATATAATGAGAATATATTAGAATAGATTCTCGATTTACCATGATCGGATTAACCGGACAAAGAATCAGAAAGGGAAATTATTTTATTGTAATCATTTAGGACATTTATTCAATAAGAAAAACTCATCTATATAAATAAAAATATGAATATTCGTTTGTTCAAAATCTTAAATCTCCGAAAGTTCTTCACCAATTCCTTCGATATTTTGGCACAACGTTGTCTTCAAATACGCGCGTTCTTTATATGCATACTATGAAAAAGCGATCCGGGGAATGCGGGTTTGATTTCCCATCTGTCGGTATCAGTATCGTCTTTCCGCGAGAATGGGTACACAATCTTTTGCAGGTGCACTTATAAAATAAATCGCCCGACGGCCAAATTTGGAACTAAGTTCACCTACATTACATACACTGTAAAAATAATCTCCTAGTTGACGCGTAACGCCCCCACAAAACCGAGTTTTTACATCGGTACATCTATCGTAATATAAGATTGTATATTTTTACCGTAAAAATAAGCTGTGATATTAAAATTGTTATAATGACTCCCCGGTAGCGTAGTTGGTAGCATGGGCGCCTAGCGATCCGGGGAATGAGCCTTCGATTTCACATCAGTCGGATTTTAAAAATCCGAAAATGCAGGACTGGATGCCCTTTGGGTTGAGTAATTGTCTGACAAACAATTCTCGTGAAAAATAATCTTTCAAGACGTGTAGACTGTGTACACTGTGTAGATCCATATGCTCCAAATTAGGAGCGAAAATAGTATGTAAAAAAAAAATAGATACCACATCTGTCATAGGTAAAAACATTTTCTTTATTTTCCATTTAACCAGACTGGGTCACAGCAACGCGTGGCCGGGTGCAGCTAGTAATGAATAAAATTGTTAGAGGTAGCCCTACTGATAAATAATACGTGGTTTTGTCACGATAAGTACGTAATTAAAAAAAAAATACATTCGATTTCAATTAATTGTGAAACTGATTAACTGCGTAGTATTCTAACCATTGACAAGCAAATTAACCATAGATTGTAGCAAATTCGATGTAATTCTTTTTTGTCATGTGATAAAAAGGATCGTGGCGGCCTTCACCCGGCAGCGGAACGGAGAGGGCGTGTAATATTTCCGCACATATCACTGATATCCTCAAATCACCAGATACATTTTATAAGCCACAATTTAAGAAAAAATACACACATTAAGTCATAATTATTTTCGTTGGTTGTACTGTAGTATGTATTGAACGATCAACCCACAATCACTGACACTTCAATAGAGTGCGATCACCTGATTGGAGACTACAATAATAACACTTAGTATTTATGAAGTACACAATATTGAGGAGATATAATATATAAAACAAACATATTTTTTTTTTCGTTTTCGCGAGTAAAAAGCAATCGACAAGCGTCACAACAGCGCGAGACTGGTTTACCGATTGTTCAAGTTTTTTTTTTGTATTATTCTCGATTCACCTGACCTGGGAATATTGTATTATTTGAAACTACGGTAATAAACTAATAGTGATGCTGATGATGTCAAGTTCGCCAATTAGAGCTGCAGTCTGCCACGGCGCGTTAAAACGGAAATGTAAAACTGTACGTTCAGGAATAAATAAATAAATATATATATACGTGTATCCTCGCTAGCGTAGTTGGTAGCGTGCGCTCTAGCAATCTGGGAAATGTGGGGGGTTCGATTCCCCATCTATCGGATTTTTGCAGGACTGGATGCCCGTTAGGTTGAGCAATTGTGTAACAAACGATGCTCGTAAAAAATAATCGGTCAAGCCGTCTTCAGATTGCGGAGATCTATATACTCCACTTTCGGGGTGGATATCTTCATACTGTGTAGATCCAAATGCCAAACTTAAGAAGTAAACATTGTAAATAAAAAAAAAAACAACAACAAATCCATGTGTAAGTCTGTCCGTCACAGGAACTTCTCCCAAACGGTAAACAGTACCGACGTGTTTTTTCACATGACAATTTGGTTTTCATTCCTGGGTAAAATGTTTTACTTTTTAAATCTCACCGATGATTAATTAAGAAACTAAAAATAATGTATACAGCCAAGTATACAAATGAATCTGTAATAACGAATAGTATTAATTTGAATTTATCCCAGAAAAAGGCGGGTAATAAAATTGGTAAACAGATATGGAGGAAAAACACAATATTAAACAAATACATAACAACACCGTAACCAGCTTTCAATGAAAACTAGTTTTCTCAACAGACAAAAGAAGAAACGATGTGTGAAATCGATTGGTTTTGTCGTGAAATAGCTCTCGTATGACGTCTTTCCTTATGAAATGCAATGGGCATCTGAAAACGGTCTATTGAAATTAAATGGTCGTTTATTTTATTAAGACAGAAAAAATATATAATACATTTTGCACGCGAAGATTATCAATGCAGCAATATTAAGATTAACGTACAGATATAAATCATTAGTTTTTCGAGCGCATTAATGTACGTTTGACAATCTATAACATGGGTGGCCATAGCTTAAGCCGCAACAGGCGACCTGCTTTTGAAATTTTTGTGCGGCGGTTTACTAATACTAAAAGAAGTAGTTTAAAACCAAAAATAAGTTTTAATTGAAAATAAACATAGATAATACCAATCCCAATTCAATATCAAGCTATTTTGATAACAGCAATCAATGATGACTTCACACGAATATAAAAATAGTTTGCAAATAAAACAAGATGTTATCTTATTTTCGTTTTATTAACGCAAGCAATAAGCTTATTGACATGACATTGCACATTTTTAGCACGCTTGTCGTAATTTGGTTCAAAACTATTCGTAAACATGCTGCCAAAGGGGAGGAATGTTTTATTTTGATTATGGGGGATGGACAATATAATAACTATAATGAAGTAATTTATATGAAAGATAAACAAGATTGATACACTGTTGTAAATTGACCACGGAAAAAATTGTACTGTATCTTATGAAACCGAAAAAAATAATTTTTATTTCGACGCATCAGACAGGCTGGCGACTAGGAATGGAAGCTTAAGCCACGCCTTATCTATAACTATGCCAAATTCGAAATGGCATAATCTTTCACTATAAATAATAAAACGTGTTGGAATTTCCATCGAAAATATGTAAATCATCGAGATATGATGTCGCTGCTACTTGTGTTAAATGTGAGCACTTCAATGTGTGTGCAGATGTCATGGAATCTATAATAACACGAATTTAATGCATACGGTTTTGTAGTTTTGTTTAAACTGCAGATGGCATAATAACAATCCATCAACATGTTTCGTCGAAATCATACAAAACCTTAATAGCCTTCTGTCAAAATACCTGATTAACTATTTGATAACCGGATTTGAACACAAAAAAATCAATCACGAATGAACAATGCGCATTTAATTTGAATTTATTGTAAAAAGTAGTAGAACATTACATGTCAAACAGTTATACCGACGTGTGTTTATATTAATATAATAAAATAGTTTTGTCAAGTTCGATATATCTTTATATTTTATACATTACACGCAGGGTAGGTCAACACACTCACTCTTATTTTCACATCCACACCAAAATTGGACCATATGGATCAACAGTGTGAAGATTATCACTCTAGAAATGGAGTATATGAATCTCCTCTGCACTGTAAATACTTATTTTAGCAAAATACTGTCACGAGAATTGGTTATTAGCCGATTGCTTAAATGATTGGACATCCAGTTCTGCAACGTCGGATTTATAACAAAAAATACTGCGACTGTGGAATTTGAATCCGCTACGAGACGGCACTCCGAATGTGGTGCATATGTATTATATTTCCACAACGTAAAGACTTATGTATACGAAAAAATTTTCACCACGATAAATTTTCAGCCAATCACTCAATCCATTGAGCTTTCATTTCCAACTGAAATTTGATGCCGACGGTAATAATCCAGACAATAAGTGTTTACCAAATCGGGAACTAAGGTAAAATATTACGAAACCATACACAGATAAAACCTCTTTATAACGAAAACCGAAGTGACGGAATTTCCGGTGTAGTGCATATTTTTTATTGTCCCGAACAAGCATTTATACATCTGTAACAATATTTTCCCTATATTCTGCATAATGAAACAAAAGGGATGGTCCCACAAATTTCATTATAACGGGATTCGACCTGAAAAATATATATTATAGCGATTATCTAAAAAAACAATATCACATAAAAAAGTACTCGCACCAGGCTCCAAGCATTGCGTGAAATAGCCCGCAGCATATGTGTTAATAAAAAGAAGACGTACTTTCAAATAGGCATAGAGAAGATAAAAGAATATCACTGCATAAAATTTGTTGATTTATCTTCATAAAAGAACATAATTTTATTAAATATGTTTATTGTATTATATTGAACAATTGCATGGTATTTCATGACTTTTTGCGTCTCATTCGAGGTACGGAGCGAGCGATGAGATATCATAAAATATTGATTATACACAGAACTATTACATAATAAGCAAAGTTACTACTCCAATGTCGATACTAAATGGGTAATAAGCAAACATCGAGATTGCTGCAAATTAGTTGCATACTTCATATGAAAATAATTATGCTTCATTTACGCGGATGCAAAAAAAAAAAAAAACTTATGTATCCCCGGTAGCGTAGTTGGTAGCGTGCGCGCCTAGCAATCCGGGGAATGCGGGTTCGATTCGCCATCTGTTGAGCAATTGTCTGACAAACAATTCTCGTGAAAAATAATTTGTCGAAACGTCTTTACATTGCTGAGATTCATATACTCCACTTTCAGAGTGGATTCTTCAGTCTGTGTATTATTATGAGAAGTATTTGTCAGACAATTTCTCAGCCTAATAATGGGCATCCATCCAGTTCAGCATTTTTGGATGTTTTAAATCCGACAGATGTTGGGATCGAGCCCGCATTCTCCGGATTGCTAGGCGCGCACGCTAACCTCTACGCTACCGCGGTATATAAAACCATCTCTTAAAAATGACTAAAACCAACTAGTATCGAAAAGAGACCAAGGTAGTTCGGTTAGCTGTAAAACGTGATTAAAAAAATGATAAAGTTTTAACATTGTGCGCAAAATTCAGTCGAGGCATCAGGCTCAGACGTGTGGAGGATAATTTTAGTGAGATCAATGAAGGATACGATTGTAAATACCGGGAAAAGAAAATTCATCTCATGTTATTACAGGAGTAAATGCAATTGGATTTGAGTCAATTAATAAACCATGGCAATGCCGAAAATCGACAATATAATTATTATTACAAAAATATGATACTATCATGTTGTATAATTATGCATACATGGGAAAATCCGATAAACGTTAAGGCAGCTACACGTTCAAGTTTGCTCGAACAATCACTTGTGTGCACCATAATTTTTTCCCCTAAAAACGGAAAATCTACTAATTTTAAGTAATCCTACATGTATTTGATATAAAATATAACACCGGCCATTTACCGACATAAAATGAAATAACAAATTAAGCATTATGGGATGCTTCAGTTATTATTATTGCGTAATAATATTAAGAAGCTCGATTTGATCAACGAAATGAACTATTGAAATAAAAGTTGATTTTTCGTGAAATCAGAACATTACTAATTTTAGGTAATCCTACGTGTATTTGATATAAAATATAAAACCGGCCATCTACCTACATATAATGAAACGACAAATAAACCATTCATTGATATGGGATGCTTCAGTTATTATTGTTGCTTGACATGCTCGATTTAACCAACAAAATGAACTATTGGTTTGAAAAGTTGATAGTTTATATTACAAAACAAAATTAAAATAGTAGTACGAGCAGTTGCACTATTTAAAAAATGTATGAAGTAAAATATTAAACGTCGTGAAATTAATAGTAACTTTATTCAATCAATAATTAGAAATTTTAACTAACGTTAGCGAGACTCAAGTATGAACTGAATTCAAGCCTTTTTTTACTCGGTATTTTTATGATCGTTTATTTAT
>JAGVSQ010014800.1:0-10450 GCA_022683975.1 Rhyacophila evoluta
TTCGGCATCTTCAGGCTACATTATATGTGGGCGGTGAGCGAACATATAACATATAGCATACTACATATAACTACTACTTATAGGTACCGCTAAGTAATTGTTTTATTTTAAACATGATAATAATGAATAATAAAATCAGAAATATTTTTTAGTTTAATTACATCGGCTAAATTAATATTGTTATAATCATAGTGTATATATATTAAAAATACTAAACATTATAAAACCCAAGTACATTTTTTATAAATCAAGTCATATTGAATTGAAATAATTATTTAGCTAAGTTTAATTTTATTTTAAGAGTAGATTTTACTGTACAAGTGAACAGAAATAAATGTATCAAGCATTATAAAAAATTCAATGTTTATTTTGACAAGCTGCACTATTTACAGGTGAAAAATGTCAATATTAAAATAAACCATAAAACCTTATATCCGCTTTTCGCAGGTTAAAGTCATTCTAATAACCCAAATTTGTTTTCGTTTATTATTCAAAAGGGAAATTAGTAAAATGTTCAAAAGCTTTGTTGACGACAAATAAATCTTCCTCTCTCTCGCATATTTCATCCCTTAACTCTACTCGACATAAGTTCGAATCGTGATTTCCGTAAGCTCCGCTTAAATAAACAACAAGTGTCAACGGAGGTTTTGGCAGTTGAGAACATCCCACCGGAGCTCGCTGTAAATTAGATAAGGTGACAAAAACTATTTCCATTCCAGCAGTTTGTTCTAATCAATGTCTGGCATCCCCTTTTGCGTCCGACTTTAATTAATTTGATGTCAGGGGGCTTATCAGCGAGGGTCATGGTCCGTTCGTCCCCGAACAATATCGTTTTATCTCCGACAATATCCTCATATTTATTTTTCAGTCGACTAAAGCCTGATACAGTTGATGCTGTATTTTATTTACTTTACCTTTTCGGAACGTAAAATATGCATTAATATTTTACCCAAAAAAGTAGTTAATCAACTGAGTCCAAGTATGCCAATACAATCTACCCTATTTTACCATAAGGT
Source organism: Rhyacophila evoluta (assembly GCA_022683975.1). NCBI lineage: Eukaryota > Metazoa > Arthropoda > Insecta > Trichoptera > Rhyacophilidae > Rhyacophila > Rhyacophila evoluta. The sequence continues at coordinate 1,017 of JAGVSQ010014800.1, forward strand.
TATTAAAATACTCAGCATTATATATGTAACTGGTTTGATTCTAATATCATTATAAACTATGTCAGATAAAAGCTAATTCAAAGTGTTATATGCTTCGATAGTGGAGTATTTGGATTTCACAAATGTGATAACATATATTGAAAAAATATTTTTTATGAGAATTCGTTATCAGACAGTTGATCAATGGTCTTAGCACTTTCTCTAAATGCAAGGTGTTCATACAAACCTCTAGGCTACCAGAAAGGTAATTGTCATATATATTTTGGATATTGTTCAAAATTTATACGTAATTGTCAAAGAATATCAACTGATTTAAATTGATTTTCATTAAATTTATCCATAGAGTGTATACGTGTATAAATTTATTTTGATTTTTTTACGAGACTTGTTTGTAATTCAATCATTTCATTTGGCGCGCACCTATTCCTATATCTATAAAAACTAGAAAAATGAAAAAATAACTTGCAACCTCCACTTCCAAAATACGCACGCTTACCGATAAGTCATGAGATTTATTACTATTTCTTAGAATAATTTAATGACTGTGTCATCTTTTTATGTTCTAGATGTTTAAAATAGAGAAATGTATAAATTGTACCCACAACGTCTTAGTAAGTGGCTAAGTCGTAGAATGCATGGTTTAAAAAAATCTAATTAAGTAATATTACTATTGTCTTATTTTAACAGAAAGCATAGAATTAAGCTTTATATTCGATTAAAAAAGAACTTCACAATTTAATGATTTTAGTCAGTATATATTCCAAATGAAAATATTCTACGACGATGTGTAAAAGTTGTACATAAACGGATATAACTATGTAATATTGGTCACGATTGCTTTGGCTGTAAGTTCTATCAGATTGATCTTATAGAATCTCATACTTGCTTATGTGACAAATTGCAAGATGCTAATCATATTCTCTGGGAGCGTCCCCAAGTCGGTTGAAAGAGATGAGCTTTTCAAGTCGGTTTGACCATTTGTTGGACTTGGTTTCAACGAAAGATAGTTTTATAACATTTAAAAAATGGAAAATGGAGTATTAAGAAGGTCTTTTCTTCACCATGTTAGATACTAAAATGGCATTGTCAGTTAGAGTAGTAATCACGGACAATCTAGTGCACGCAGTCTTAGAAAACTGCTCTTGGGTAACTTCTGGATTTTCGGAAAGTGCTTCACGTTAGTTACACCCTGGTATAGCCTGCATATGGTGTGAATCCGTAATGGATGGTGAAAGAGAAAGCAAGTTATTTAAATCGTACAATATTTTAGCTCTTAAAATATTAAATACCGCTGAAATCAATATCTTACACACGCTAGCCCAATAAAAATGACAAATATTCTTATTTCCGTTCCTCGGTAAAACTTAAAATACGACCAAAGTTTCAGAAAAGCAGCCAATAAAACTATAAATAAAACTTTTTCGATATGCCAATGCGTAACATGAAAAATCTGACGCCCAAAACATTACAATACACGGAAACGTGTTGCACGCTATAAAATGGTATCACGTTGATATTTTTTTTCAGAAATCTGTCCGTGTTCTTCTTTGAAAATAAGCTACGCTATACATTTTGCAACACAGAATTCAAATAAATTTTTATACTAAATTCTTCGTATAATTTGTGATCTTCTTCTTGAATTTATTATATGATAATATTTGAATACAAAAACGTCGCTATTTGTAATTCCTACATACAAGACAGAATTTATGACACAAAACAACGTTTTTTTTTACCAAAGAAAATATCGTATTATACAATACTGTTCTGACAAAATTCAACATTCATTTTGAATTAAAAATAGCTTTGTATAATATTTGTGGCTTTATACAGTGACATGCAAAAAATATAGACGAGTTGTTTTTCCATACAGAATTCTCATGGAATATAAAAATATATTTATCATTTTATTGGAACTGTCATTCATTCATAGAATTATTTATCAGCATCATGAAAATAAAGTGAGGACACATATGTTTGAATATTATTTATTATTGGTGCTCAAATAAATATATTTAATTATACATACTCTGGTTATGCGTCGCAAATTTGTTAAATTCTTTTGATGGTTTACGTTAAAATATTTAAAATTGGTTTCATTATCTTTATCAAATTGCTGCAATATTAAAATTACAATTTGAATAATGTGATTTTGTTTTAAGACAAGTAGTTATTATTTAATATTTAAGGTATTTACAGGCCACATATTTATAAAATAACCGTTTTAATAATTATCTTAATGTATTATATTTGAAGTAAAGACCTTTTTCTCTACGCTCATGACATATGTTTATGATTGATCTAAGAGTAACAATATAAAATAGATAAATAAAAAGACAGGAACATTAATATCACGCTATTCAACAAACGCTTGACACTCAAATATTCGCAAAGGATTGACACTTAAATAAGTAAACGATGTAAAGTTTTGAACTATTTTAAAATTTAATTTTGTTTAAATTATTCATTCATTCATGAACTTCACTTCATACACTTCAGTGTAGCATGCTATTTTAGAGTGTGAAGATGTTCATTGTTTTGTTACATTTTAAACTGAAAAAATAAATATGTCTTCATAATTTTATTATGGCGTCTGGCATTCATAATTATCTATATAGACTTTTTAATTCATTCGTAATATCATTATTGCCATTGTCTAAAAACAGCTCTTGTAATATATGAAAAAAATATACAAAAGCTATGAAAATAATAAAAAAAATGGTTTTATACAGATATTAAACAAAATAGAAACCTATTTTCTTTAAAAAAATCACGAATTCAAAAGATTTCGAAGACACACTTTTATTATACAACTATAAAATATCTTAAGGTTAAGTTATAAATAACACTTTATAAGCTTTCATTCATATTTAGTTTATGGCGTGAATTTTCCAAATGACATTATGAAAATATTTGCTGAAACTTTTGCACGCGAATGTCACAACATAAATGAGTGTCTCGTATATCTATTCTATTTCAGTTTTTACTGCTTCTCTAAATCAATATTTGTTACACATAATTACAATGTTCTGATATATTTCAAATTGTTTTTCAAATATTTGAAGTTTATATGATATTTTACTGTAAAATCTACATGAAAAATATTCTACTTTTTTCATTTATTATATAAATTCAGAATATGAACACACATATTTGTTTTACATTTAGATTTTTCGGTAAAAAATATGCATTAACAAGATTTTACAGCAATCAAATGAATAAATATAGTAGATCAGATTTTTTAAACAAAACTACCTATCAACCAATTTTTTTCTCAAACGCCTTTGCATTCGTAATGTAACATAAGCAACGTAAGTATGTTTATTAGTAACATCCATATTTTTTCATACGGACTATATGTTCATGACGAAAACAATACTCATTTAATTTATTCTTAATAATTTTCGCATATTTTTCTCCAAAATTTATTATAAACTTAAATCTATGCATTCATCAATTAAGACTCATTAGCTACTGATATATATTTGTTTATATTTTGTATCTGTTGCTTACTTTACTATATATGTTGTATATAAATGCAACCGCATTGACGTCTTGTCCAACTACAAGATGTGGATTCGTAATTTATGTTAACAAGCATAATGTATGCTCAATAATCCAACGCAAACCTAATAATAAAAAAAATCTTACTGCGTATACTCTACTCTCATTATCTAATATTTATAAGCTTGCACTATATGAATGATCTTGTTTTATATTACTTACATCATTCCATTTAAAAGCTCTATTATACTATTTTTTTCAAGTGGATCAACACTGTAAAGCTTACTGTATATATGAGTGTAAAATTCTACTTTTTTCACCATATCTGGTTTAAAAGTGTAGTATTACCGTGAAGTGAAGTCTCCTCGGTAATGTGGAATTTATTGTGCGTGCCTCGCAAATGTGGAATACGGGTTCGATTCCCACATCTGTTGAGTTTAAAAAAAATCGAAAATGCAGGAATGGATGCAAATTGTATTAAGAAATTGTCTGGTAAAAAATTCTCGTGAAAAATAATCCGTCAACCCATGCGCAAATCTATATATGACGATTGATTTTCGAATCAAACAAAATGGTGTGAATATTCACTTGACAATATGGATTTGCTCAATGATTCTCAGTATATTGCGAATTTAGACTTAATTTATTTAATTTCCAGATATTATAGCTTGACATGGAATCAAAAGTGCGTACTTAGCAAATCCGTCACTAGAGCTGAGGAAATATATAGGTAGGCGAAAATTCCATATATTGCGATTTAAGAAATAAATACATATATCTGTACAATATTATAGCAGCTGAATTCTTTTTTTTGACTGAAGGTTAAATAAAATCTTTTGTTTCCGATACAGTGTTACAGAAATAATTGTACTTTACATCATCGTTCAATGAGAGGCTTTGTTAGTGAACTTTTTGACCTTGAACGACAGAAATATAATAAGTATGTCGATAACTTGAATGTACGCAGTAACACTCCAATATTTTTAATACCATGTATGGTATATATAAATTACTGAAATAGTCTACAAATAATGGATATGTATCGATATTATCTAGACAAAAGTTGTGCTTTTGCTAAAACTGTTAATTCCACTTAATACTTGTGTAGCTCTATAATAGTCGTACTTAACAAGTACATATTCTTCAATCAATCATTAACGCTTTATTGAATTAGAAAAAAGTACTGCCAACTTTTAATGACATATACTTTGTATTGCATATTAAAAGTTTTTCTTTAACTGTGTATATAATTATTAAATTATTTAACATAATACACTCATCCCTCGGCTTACGCGGTAGATACGTTCCAAGAGAAACCGCGTAAATTTCATGCAACATACGTGTTTGCGTGACACGTGTCACAAGATATGTATGATTTTTTGAAAAAATGTATTTTTTCTAGCCGCGTAAAAATGAAACCGCGTAAAATTGGTACCGCGTAAATAGAGGAATGAGTGTACTATATTTTGAAGCAAATTATGAGTTTTAATATGTTTATTTTAAAATACTTTTCACAAGGAAAATGGTTATTGCTTAAGATGTTAGGTTAATAAACACGTGAAATAAAATTACAAAAATAAAATATTCGTAAAGCGACGAAAAAAATTCATGAATTTAAATAAGCTCAGGTCTATGAATTATTTCTCTAAGATTTTTACGACAAATCACCTTTAGGGCCCATTTTTTCCTTTACCAAGTTTCCTCTCATGGGACCCTTACGTTCTCGTACCCTTTTTCACTTCTAGTGGCCCTAGCACGAAATATCGGCGGTGGACCAAAGAAAGGCGATACTTTATTACGAATATTTTTACACACGTGCCCACTTGGAGACAGGAAATACATAAATACTGAGCGTGACCTTATTTCCGTAAGCTTTCTTATCTTGCGTTTTGAATCACAGCATGATTACAAAGTCAGAAATCACAATAAATTTAACACAGTAAACAAGAAATTATTTTATGCGCGAAAATGTACATTGAAAATTAATAATTTTTTGAATATTTTTCATCAACAACAATAATTTGATATCAATATTTTCCACTTGAATAAGAGTGCATTTATATCGATAATATTAGTTTTCTTGAAAAAAATCTGATAAACTATTGGCAGATCTATTTTAATGTTTATTCCATTTATTTAAATTTTTCTTGTTTTATTTTTTAATATTTAATTTAATCATAATTTTATATAATATATTGATTAGATACGGCGCCTTACGCCATGTAAAAGAAAGAGATAGAGAGACGGAGAGTTTAACTTTATAACAATCCAATAATTGTAATATTTTCGACGTTTTAAATAAATAAATGAGTGGTCTTAGTTGCATACACGCCTATATATTGATTTTTAAAATCTAAAATTGCAGTGCTGGGTGCCCATTGGGTTGAACAATTGTCTGACAAAGAATTCTCGTGAAAAACAATCTATCTTTACATTGCAAAGATCCATATACTCCTCTGTTTGACTGGACATCTTCACACTGTGTAGATCCATATGCTCCACTTTAGGAGGGAGCATGATATAAAAAAATCAAATTTAATGTAATGACATACGAATTTCAAATAATATTTAATAAAAAAAGCATGATAGCTGTATTTTAGTAATGGGTAGTTTTAAATCAAATGTAAAAATGAGACCTTAAGTATGAAATAAATTACACGTATAGACTATCATGTCTATTTAGTGTCGTTATTTTTTATATATTTTCATTTTTATAGTTTTTCAAATTTGAATGTTATCACATTTGTACCTTATACCAAGAATTCGGTAAAGTAGACAAATATCCATCAAATTTGTAACATACTACAATAGTTTTGGGAAAACATTTATATTTTGAAATTTCCAGGCTTCATTTTGTAATTGTGTGGCTTCGAAATATAAACAATAAAAATATCCAAACAATACCGTACTGAATATTTATCGAAATAGTAAATAAATAACGTATTCTATGTAAACTGAAATTTGAAAAAAAAAACGCTTTTAAATTTAACTGGAATACCACAAGCGCGTAGACCAAAATACTATCATTAAAATGATTACCTTGTATAGCTAAATAACATTTTAGTAAAATATATTATGTTGTCTATCATTAAAACTCGAGCCTTAAAACATTAAATATGATTTATATAGTAAATTGTATAATTATATTCAACCCTGTCATCTTTTAAGCAACACGAAACGTATGTCATGCATTGTACTATGCTATATCACGAAAAAAATAAAATGTAGATACCGTTTTAAATTAAAATATTGTTTAAAACATTCTTTTTTCTTGTAAAAAACACAACGTGTAGGTATTAGGTGGTGTTCAAATGTATATGTAAAATAAATCTGTACTATATATGTATATCAGAATTTTATTTTCGTGTTGACACTAAACATGTGACATTTACTCTTATTCTTCATGTCATTAGTGTTAAGATTTATATTGAGAGATTTATTTGACAGCCGATGTTTGCAGTAATTTATTTTTACTTTTTATATTATGCAACGATAAAATTTAAATCCGTGACCCTTTTGCTAAAGTAAATTATCAACTTGGCAACCAAGACGAGAATTGAAATAATATATAATATTTATTTGCACAAAAAAAGATCGCATGAAAAATAAATAGCCCATATCTAGTAGTATGTTGATGATAATTAAATAATTTATTTTACCATTAGTTTTTAGTATTTATGTTTTTATAAATGATTTCAATGGAATAGCACCCAGAAAAATTGGTATTGTTACATTTATATATATTTTTTTTTCAAATTAGTTTGAATATACCTTTCATAAAGATTTCATAAAGATTTCATAAAACGTTGCAATATTTGTATTTTAAATCTCTCAAATACATTCTATCCAAAAGAATAAAAGCACTTCACAGAGTTATAAGTAATGTGATTCCGAGAAGGAAAGACAAAGTCAAAACATGTTACTTTAAAAGTTTTTTGGTACATGCATTCAAAGACTTAACTTGGATGTTCTTCTCTGTTTTGTCGAAAAGTTGTCTCTCAAAATCGCTAAATAATGTATGTAGTCCGGAATGAAAGACTTTTGCTTTAGAAGTGCACAAACTGCCTGATATATTATAAAACAGTGCAGTTATTAGACACGACATTTCTTTTTATTTACAGTGTACAGAAATAGTTTTGGTTTAAAAAACTATTTAATGATAGAAAAATAATATCAAACTAATATTAATATATACAAATAAATATATTATCATATTAACTCCCTAAGTGAATACGGATATCAATAGTGTAGAAGTGACGACTCCAGAAATGGAGTATATAATATTATTGTCTATACTGTAGTGACTTTCTCTTACATTGTTTGCCTTCAAGATAATTAATTTTCTAACACATAAGGCAATAATTCTTGCACCTTTAGATTTAAAAAAAATCTAGAGCTTTAAGATTGGAAGCCGCAACTTTCGGCTCCTAGTCCACTTACATCCCAGCCTTTGAATGGACACATTAACTTTACAATAAATAATTATATTCACATGGAAAGCGCGAAATCTGAATGTCATTATTTGCGATTTGCATACAACGCTTAACAAATAATTATCAAATAATAATACATTCTTATTTTTATACTATCGTACAGTCGGATAATCTCAAAGTATCTTCTTTTGAAGCCTTTTAGTTAAAAAATGTCAAATATTTATTTTACTGCCGAAATTGTCATTAAAAATATATTTTTTAAATATTGTTAATTTAATTTGTCTCCTGGGTAACGGTAGCATGCGCGCCTGGCAATCCGGACAATGGAGGCTTGATTCCCGATATATCGCATTTTTTAAATCTTGAAATACAGGACTGGATGCCCATTGGGTTGACAAATTCCATGACAAACAATTCTGATGAAAATAATCTGTTAAGACGTCTTCACATTACGGAGATCCACATACTCCTCTTTTGGAGTGAATATCTTTACATTATGTAGATCCATATGCGTCAGCTTAGGAGCAAACATGGTATGAAAAATAAAATTTAATGTAATGGCATATGAGTTTCAAATAGTATTTAATGAAAAAAAGCATGTTAGCTGTAATGTATATATTCACGTTATGCACACCCATATGCTCCACTTTGGGGAACTGACATGGTATAATAATAAAAAGAAATGCACTAAAGTTACAATTTTTAGATGAAGTATACTTATGAATTGAATTGTTTGCTTTTCAAATACTTACATAAATGGAATAAAACATATATTTTTACAACAAATGATTCTCGAAATAGCCTCCTTTGTCCCTCGCATAAAATATATTATATAAAAGTTGGTATAAAAAATCAAAATGCTCCTATCGGTAGGGTAGCGCCCGTAAATCACCATGCGTATTATTACCGCTGCCAACACTTGGATGGAAATACCGCCCCGCGAGATGGCGTGCTCTGATATGGCCTTATCGCAAAACAGATCGGCATTACGAGAAAAATATGGGTCGATCAAATTATATTTAGCGTCACTTTAAAGTAATCTTTTCGATGACACGGCCGCGTTTATCAGACAATCTGCATAATTATGTTTTGAGCGAACCTTTTATTATTGTCGAAATGGTTCAATCAAGTCGTTCGACGTTCAGTCACATTTTGAAATGATTATTAATTCAAACACCCCATTATAAAAAATAAGGATCCGTTAATTTGAAAATGTCAAAAATTGACATCGTTTTCATGAAAAGTTTACTTATATAATAAAAAATACTTTATACACTATAACTGTTAGATATTTCATATTATTATACACACATAACTTTCATATATAATGAAAGCTTAATAACAGTTTGATCATTTTGTTTTTAAGAAAATTAGGATTATTTCCGTAATATAAACGAATTAAATTGTTTCTAAATTGCAATATTTGATGTTTGTATTACTTTATTTATTCTGAATTATTTAAAACTGGTAAACTTCCATATGTGAGATCACTGTTAG
>JAGVSQ010014801.1:0-10449 GCA_022683975.1 Rhyacophila evoluta
AAAATCAATTTCCATCAAGCACCATCAGTCGAAAATATTAATTATATAAATATATTCCTCCCGAATATCCGAATGATACCTAAAATAAACTTCACGACGTCTTCTTGTAGGTTAAAATTAAAATAAAAACATTATAAAAATTATATCGCAATTTATTCTTAATGTGAAAAATATTTAGTTTTTATAATCAAGCTGAATGTTCCGGTGTTCTGCGTCGACTGCTTCCCCACGTCTTGTCGGCCATCTGTGCAGAGTATATATCTACATAGTACATAGTTATTTTAACTTTTTCAGAAAATAAAATGAAAAATTTAAAAACAATGTGTACATACATCTCGTTGTCCACTACCCAGTGATGTTTGTGCGGTAGATCTTTTTTTCTCATAATGGATACGTTTACATCAGGAAATAGGGTCCTGAACTGCTTTATTGGTTTCCGTGAACCTGAATTTTCAACCGCGTAACTACGAATTCGCGCAAGTAGGGACCGCGTCAGTCGAGGGCCTACTGTAATTGATCCCACGAAGCACCGTCGGTTAAAATCGTTAATTGTTTAATAGATAATTTCTTCATATCCGGGTTTTTATCGGCTATTAATGCTGTCTTGTGGCTGTCCATATTTTTAACAGCGTTACACTATTGCTCATTGTATAAGACTTGTTGGAAAAACTAGACGTCGAAATATATGCACAATACATCAAACTCTCGTTTTACTATTTTTAATAGTTTTATTTTGTAAATCTATTTTATTTTAATTTACACAAAAGTTCAGATTAATCTGAAATCAATTTTAATGCATCGCGCATGTACCCTTTTCAATGATACAAATACAGCATATTTATAAAATAAACAAATTTTTATTATATTATTCTTCAAATTTGTTTTGCAATTACTTATACTTGAATATAAACACTTCATTTAATGTGTTTTTTTTCTTTTAGATGGCTGCCAAACCGATGCTTTTGCTGCATATTCTTATTCTTGTTGCTGCTTTTGCTTTGGTCGCATCACAAAAGAATGCATCAAATGCCACATTGATTAGAGGTTCAATAAGATATCCCAACATGGCACCCAAGACGACTAGAACTGAACTTAAAGTGTCACGAAGTCTAAATCCAGATGACATGCAAACACTTAACGTTATGACAAAATCTGGGCAAGTAGCCCAGCTGATAGTAAAAAAAAGAGATGGTAGATCTTCAATCAATAGCCCCAGAATGACTACAACCGAAGCTGTAGTTATTCCATCGGCAATCCCTACGACCACAGAACTACCATCAAATACAACACAAAAAGAAGAAACAACATCTAAAGCTTTTGTGGGTTCTCAAAGACTATACGACAGCGATTTTGAACCGATGGGAACAGGATTTTACGAGAGTAGAAAAGTAAGCTCCGACATAGAAGCAAACGAAGACATAAATGATAAAATCTCAAATTACAACAAATACTATTTGAATAAACAAAAAGAAGCTGACGAGTCAGCTACGGTCAAAACTGAGTACGGGAATTGGTCTCCGGTCGCTGTGATTCCTGAAGGTACGTTTGAAACGGAAACATCGACAAAGTTTTTGCAACCTGAAGGCTTAACTTACAACAGTAACGCAAAGAACTCGAACCCTCCGGTTTACATTACGTCCGCTAGTTATACTGAAGGTCGATCCCGATCGAGAAGTGTAGATCCGGATTTGTCAAGTATCGTTACAAAAAATGATAGGAACCCGGTTCATATTGAAGTAGTAAGCACTAAAGTTAACGAAGATAACAATTTTAGATATCTACCCAACCCAGTATTTGTGAGGTCCGATGAAATGTATATCAAGGGTAAACCGGAAGGATTGGACTTCAAAAGGGGAAAATCAATTTTGAAAATTGGCGACGATGGTATTCCTGAAATCCACGGTGTGCGCATGCCCGATGACGAGTCAGATTCGAAGACATGGAGAAATGCCAGAGTCATAAATGGAGAACTTCTTCCATACCCGATCGGATACAAACCTAAACCTGCTTTTCTCGAAGGAGAAACAGATGAAGTTACCTCCGGAGATGAAAATAGTCGAAACATAGGACCGTTTATGAAAGAAGATAATTTTCAGGATCAAGCTGAGCAGGGAATCGGCCCTTTTACGACATATGATAATATTGCAAGTGAAACTTTAGCCATAAATGATAATATTGGTCCATTTATGACTAGCGATAATCCGTCGTATAACCTCAAAAAGAAGATTGCCGGAGAATATCTTAGAAAAGGTTATGGTCCGTTCACCAAGACGGATAACTCTAGAGTCGCAAATTCAAAACTAATCGAGTATATTAAGCAGATTAATGATCACGAATCCAAACGTGACTATTTTGGAGGCAGAAGTTCAAGAGCTGAAAGAGAAGACAATATTAGATTTCCAGATGGTCAGTTACAGAGACGAATGCTGCAACATGCAGGTAATCCAATATATCCACCGTCACAATTGTACACTCCAAAAGTCTCAGACAAAGCTGCACCGGTAGTCTTTACTGAAGGTGTAAGAAATCCAGTCTTGCAGTATGCTCATCCAGAATTGGGCGTCCAATCAGCAAGGATAGTGAGCAATGGAGAATTTGATACTAAAAAAACTGAGTTTACCAAGAAAACTAATAAAGTTGTATATTACTCTCAGGATCCTCACAGCGATCGATCTCCGTATGCTGTCGAGCCCGCCATGTCAACTACAGAAAATTACGATGAAAACGAAGATCACCTCATCAAAGAAAGTTTCAGACAGAATAAATATTACGATAATAGCGATTATAATATGAACAGATTCAACTACTACAGACCAGACTACGTCAACAATGCATATAATAATTATGGTATTATCAAGAGAGCACCTGATCAACCATTGTGGAGAAGAATAACGGATTCAATGAAAGACACTTTCCAAAGTGGTATAGATACGGTACACCAATTCACTAAACCAGTCTTTGACATGACGAAGCCAATTTTTGAACCAATCGCAAAAGTAACCAAGCCCGTTTTAGAGCCTTTGATGGAAGCTACCCAGAAAATTTCGCATAACCTAGGATTTTCTCAAAGACCTTATTATGGTCACGGCTACGCCGCTCAAGATAAAATTGGAACTGCAGCAGGCGCAGGTTCAGTCCTTCTACCAGCATTAGGACTGATGGCCGGCGGAGCCGCTCTCGGCTTAGGAGCGGTTGCTGTCGGTAGATTTTTGGATGTTGACATGATGAGAAGCGCTGGACTGAGCGAAGACGCTATCAGTAAGTTACAAATGGAACACAAACGATCTCTCAATAATGCACATTACAACTATATTAGAGCTATGCAATACCACGACGCTGACAAAGAAGCTATGAGCCAACGCACAGTTTATACAGACAACGTTAAAATGCCGAGTGAAAATGTGTTCGTAATAATGGAAGCGCCGAAATCATCACCATATTCCATGATCAACCAGCAAAGAAGAATGAAAAGGAGCGTCGATGACGATGCAACGCTTAAATATTTTGAAGATAAGATTTTATTGAACGAAAATTTACGAAGGGTCAAACGGAAAGATAATTATTTAAACGATCAGATAGGCGACTACGATATTCAGAATGACCAATTCAATGACAATAACGATAAATTCGATCAGTTTTCTGATATCGTAGATGTATATAACGCTCCAGAAGAAATGACGAACCAGGATATATTGTCTGATGTCCATAAGATAATTGATTACACTGACACGTTTGATCAAGATAGACCAAACATACATGCAATCGAAAGGAGATCAATAAATAACGAAAACGATGAAATACAAGAAGAAGACAAAGTAATGGAAAAAGTGATTCAGAGTTTAGAAGCCGAGAGCATCGGACAAGGACTGGGGAGCGAAGTTTTGGCGCATATTCACAGTACTGATTGGACCGACACTCCATGTGCGAAGAAAACTTTCTGCGAAGTTATGTCAGCGCAACCTGCTGATGAGCTGTTTCAAATGGAGAAGAAAATGGATTCATTTTTAAGAATGTAAGTACAATCTTGATAATCTGTTGCCGACTCTATGTGACCTTTAAAATTTACAAAAAAAATGTATATGTAGTAATATTTAAGCCTGGTTAATCAGTCTTCTTTCGTTCTGTGCCGATCGTTCTCCATTAAGTATAAAGTGGACAGTATGAACGTTCTGTCCGTGGCCCGTTCCATGATGACGTCTATACTGCTTGCAAAGTTATACCTTCATTTTACTAAACTGATGTTCCACAGATTTAGTCATTTTACGACGGTGGTTTCGGCCACCATAACATCGTCACTAATGGATTTTAACATTAAAATTGGTCGAGTACAGTAAAAATAACTTTATACCCTTAACTGCCGTCTGCGTTTTCTGTCCTACTCATAGTCCTAGAAAAGTATACATTAAATAATCATTTACAACTACGGCTTCTTTTTCCAGAATAGTTCATTTGGTACATTTCCCCGTGATAATGCAACAGTTACGTGACTCACTGCTGCACTGAGTACTCACAGTGTGAACTTGTTTTTTATTCCTCGTGAAGCGCATATGCATCGCGGGAAGTGAATGATTATTAGGCCTCAATGATATTATTCTCATACAAAAGTGAGACACGTTAATCCACGCCTGATTTTCTTTACTTGGTGTGAACAATTTTGTTCTCTTTCTCATTATAAGTATATTCAAATATGTGAAATAATTTTACCGTATGAAGTGAATGTCGTACCATCTTCATTTTACTGAGAATTTATGACAGGCAAAACTTTATTAGAATACTTTTATTCACACGGTGATACTTTGCAAAAATTACTTCTTCTATAAATATCACGACGGCCACGTATTATATATTAAGCTTCATTTGCATATATCATCCTCAAAACTACGTATGCTCCCCGGTAGTGCAGAGGTTGGCGTACGCGCTTCACATGCGGGTTGGACTCCCAAACCTGTCGGATTTTAGAAAAAAATCGAGAAATACAGCACTAATTATAAATGTTCCATCTCAAGAGACATTGAATAGTATGATATTCAGTTGATCAAGATAAATAAACCAAATTAACACATGACCCTAAGGATCTTGGTTTTAGAATCAAAACACTGTAGTATAGACCATTGCTATTATTTTAATACACATGAAGTTATAAAATCCAAGTTCTATAACGTACCAATGAGCATATTCAACGGGCCTTTAACTTTTTTCCCGAGTGATTGATACTAATAAGTAACCTGCCTTAGCTCGCAAAGTGATAAACGAGTAATTATTGAACGATAAATATACTTTCAAATAAACTTACAGAATATTCACAAAATAGCCATATATTTTAAATCAAAGAATCACGATGGAGACCGATCTATTTTCATTCAAATAATACCAATATGTTTAAGTTTTAAACTCTACTAAATCATGACAACGGTTACTGTAAATACCTTCTATACTCCCTTACAAAACATCGCCTTCTTATTTGGTAGTAGATGTAATGGTGGTGGAATAAATTTAATAAAAGTGTTATAACGAGGTGTGTAATGGCGCTTTCTTCGCTATATGCGAGCAGGAGCCGGTAAGTACGTATAATCGCCTATTATAAACGCCTGTAATTAATTACACGCAGCTATTAGTAAATTTGATCCGAGGAACATCTCACGGCAGAATTCAATGCAACTATTTATTATTAAATGGAGTACTCATTGCTCCTATTGTTATTGTATATTATTATTGTACTCTTCTTCATTTCCATAATGCACCAGCGCTTTGTTGATCGACTGTGCACTCTGACAAAAGGGACATATTTTATCAAGCTTATTTCCATTATAATCATATATACGAGTATGTATCAACTGTATTGCTGCATTCAACCATGGAACTAATAAAGTAAGTTTACCTCGTAACGTCACAAAAACACTCGAGGTCCGTCTCACCGAAATATAATAATTACAAAACGTTTCATCTCTCGTTAATTGTATGTACTTTAAAAGTTAATAAATAGCCTTAGTACCTAATCAGTTACATCGATAAGTGGGCACTGGTCTCTTCTCCGGCGGACGATTAAATTATTACATAGTCGAGCGAAAATCGTCATACATGTTATAATAGTCGATAGCGTTGACTATATATACAAAGCGCGTGTCGTATTACAGTAAATCAAGTTAATACGAATCTTAATATTAGTTTTTTAAAACATTTTGAGAGCTACTACCGAGTAAATGGTGAAACGTCACATGTTGAGAGCCGCCGCTTCGTGTATTTTAAAGCGCTGTAAAAATGATCGGCAGTAATCGAGATGACGTCGCGAGCATTCATCCTAATGGAAAGTAAATCTCGAAATAATATATTTTCCAATTTCACATACGGCCATAGCAATTATTATGACAGGCTCCCGGTGAAATTATAATACATTACTAATCGCTTTTTCTCTTCTCGAGAGCTACATACCTACCGCTATAATACTCAGCGTAATTTTCGAAGAAAGTGATTACGCTTAGTTCTGAAGTAGTTCTTTTACGTAGTTATTTGTCAGATAGACGACGATTTGGCTAGGAGAGAAATATTATATAATATAGTGTATTAATAATTCGATACCTACCCGACCTAACTGATCAATATCATTTTTAATTTCAGATACAGCACTATTATTATTATTGCGTAATTTATCCGTTGAGTTTAAATTAAAGATTCAACAGTGCACACTCTAAAGTCTATGGTGATTTCGACGAAATATTGACTCACTTTAATGTTACTTCAACCGATACCTGTGAAAACAATCCATAAACTCATTTAAATGAATGTGAGACAGAAAAATATCTGTCGGAGACATGTACGATCATCACCACTGCCATACTTGACGTCCTTCTAAAACTCCCTCAGTATATTTGTTTCCTCGTCGACTCTATTGACACCGTCCGATCGATGAAATAGTGCGAGTTATTTTGCGCTGTTTTGCGAAAAGATTTTGCAAAGCCGCCCCATTTCCGAGCGTTCCGAGTACAAAGCGATCGAGCTGATCGATTGGGCGCCCTTCTCTAAAAACGGTTCAAACATTACAAACTGAATATTTTCACTGATTCATAACATGTAAATTTTTCTATACCTCTTTATTAAGTATTTTTAGTGTCTTACTTTTTGAACACCAAATATTTTACACGTAGAAAATACTGGCGAAGTTGTTTTATTTTTCTTATAAAAAGGCGCTCATCATATTTAGCCACCTTTCCTTGTTGCGCAATCTGCACAACGGTACGGCTCGCCCCTGAATAGTTATTATTTATAAACATAAAACATGAAAACGAAGCATTATTGAAAATTTCGTTTGTCTATTTTATTTTCTCTCGGAATTATTTTTTACATAATCTTTTGATTCGAAACCAAATATATACACCTGTGTATGTCCACCATTTTTTTTATTGATTTTTAAACAGTTTATGTGTGTTATTATGAACCGCGTTACTTCAACAGATACGCAACGCGACGAGTTCTTTTGTGACTATTTTAATGAGTTCTTACTTCAATAAGGTCCTCGTGTAGATAACCAAAAAAATATTAAGTATCAGGGTCGCATGACACCGAGCAGACTAAATCAGTATTCGTAGTGAGAGAAAACCGTCATTAGTGCGGCATCTTCGCATAAAAGAGTAGAAGGCGCAATTGTCGGTCACCAGTTTTGTAGCTCATACCGGAGAAAACTGACGCCTGCAGATTGTGATCTCTCGATGCCGTCGATTTGACGGCTTACATAAAATATTTTTATAATTATTTTTTGCTCATACTTATTCAAACATATTCAACATAATATGAAAACCTCTATTTACCAACTCAGCTTTGCCTTTTGATCATCGCCATCCGGCGTATACGCAAACGATTTGAAAATGTAGCTGTTACCTTTACTTAAATCGGAAATCACTTGTAGAAAACGGTTGAAATATCGGTAACCAGACAACTGCACACATGACATTTGCGCACACATTGAAGTGCTCACACTAACACAAATATTAATATTAAGACATTTTATACTTAATTTACCTATGCTATAATTACGTAAATTAAGTATAAAATATTTTAGCATTAATTTCTGTGTTAGTGTGAGCACTTCAGTGTGTGCGCAGATGTCATGTGAGCACTTGCCATGTGTGCAGTTGTGATTGAACCGAAATATCATTTAATATAACATTTAAGTTCAATGGCTCAATCGGTTCCTACGATGACTGCTTACCATTATTACGATGCAATGTAAAAAAATGCTTCCGGTTCGAATCACGTAACTGAACAAAACATATACAATAGAACCTCGATTATCCGAGATAGATGAGAGGGGAAAAGTATTGCTATTATTCATCAATGCAACGCCGCATCCGTTAGTAAAATATTTAAATCAGATTGAAAAAATGTTTACGATTAAATTTCTTCGACCGAATGGCATGTTTGTAATACAATCAATGGATCAGGAAGTAAAAGAAACATTGAAGCGCTTATATCAAAAACAGATCCTTCGAATACTATTGCTAGCAGATGAACATAATGTAAAATGGATTTTCAGTTTCTGCAACAACATTAATTTAAGAGACTTTAGTTAGATGACAGCAGAACGTTGGGATTCTATAGATAAGTCGACATTAAAAAAAAATTTGAAACAAACTTTTGAAAAGACCTTTAGTGAGTTCCGGTAATAGTAATGCAGATCTAGCTGATACAGCTAACATAGAAGACATCAATCAACAAGACTCAATCAGTGCGGATAATCGAGGTTCCATTGTATATTCGGAGCGGATATGTAATATAAAATATATTATTATCCATTTTATACGCAATAAATTCAATGCTGACTCACGCGTACTCATATTTTAAATGCGCGTGACCGTCATCCTTCTGGAAGTGGATCTGCAACGAGTGAACGTAACAAATGAGAGATTTGTAGCTTTATCAAACTGACGCATTACAATTCATTATATTATTCATATTTTAATCGTTTCAATGCAGTTTTCTCGGTTAAGCTTTATCGTCTATTTATACAACTCACCTGTATTTGTTCAGATAATACGTATTCGAGATCGCATCCACAAATAAGCTAATTATCTCTTTGCGATCTTTACGAGCGATCCACAATGAATGAAATCTCAAAACGTACAGTGAAAGTTGTCAATAACATTTTTATATGTGTAAATAGCATACTCAAAGCGGAATATGAATAAATACATAATGAAAACAAAACATCGAATAATATTCACACAATTATTTTCATAGTGAAACACATAAAGTATTTTTTTATATTCGATCAACCGATATTAGCCGGCAACCGATTCTCGTACAGTTAATCTGTACTGTGTAACAATATGTTTGCGTATGTATGTAAGTACCACTCTGTAAAGTGAAAACGGTAATTAACCTAAGAATCTCTAAGGTCTTCGAGTCGCTTCCTATTTAATATCGCAGAGTATTTAATTTATTGTAACCCTCAATTCCATATTCAAGTTCTCAATCCAATCGTATGAGAGGAAAGTTTCACATGCTCTTACTTCAACAATCAATGTGTACGTACTCGTATAATACATATTGTACTATGATAAGCGATGTCACTTCTGAGGGGGCAGTATATCCTTTTCTTAATCTACATACAATAAAACACAATATAATGTTTTATCGTCACCGTGGAACGGAAAATCACTAACAAATCGACAGTTTTGTATGCAATAAATGTCTACGTCGTAATAAAAGTTTTTGTTTTTATAACTATGGTTGTATTCAATCATTTTTAAGACTGTCTTACAATATGGAAATCGCACAATCGGATCTGCAAATTTCCAAATTATTCACAAAAATAATACGAAAAGTATATTAAATGATCATTAGCAGTACTCACTGCTTTCTTCGACTATGAAATATTAGTGATATATTTTACCCATAGATCTGGAGTTAAACATTATGAACTTTAACAACATTTACCAAATATGTTAGTGAGTTTTCGTTCAGCACATCGGTATTTATAATTTTTTTGCGCTAATTTCATGTACTTTAGACCTTAGGATAGTATAATGAACAGTGGCGGCCCATAGCTGAAATAAGTGGGAGTGCTGCTTCAGAAAATTGTAGCCTCTGTTTTAAAATTGTGTAAAAGGAAACAGTCATGTATAAAATTAAAATGTATTCAGAAACGTGATAAAATTATAAAATAATCAAATAGAATATCTGGAAGCAGGATAATAATGTAATTCTACACTTTATCACATTCAAGAATATGGTAAACGGTTTTTAAGTACAACACACGCGGAGTAAAAAACATCCCTTCCACCGACACGTCGCAGTTGGCACTGCACGAGTGACAGTACTCTCCCCCCTCGTACCAGCCTCCTATGTGGGCATGTGTCAGTCGAACACGACGCTGCTAGAACTGTCAAGTGCACAGTTTCATACAAAGATTTTTGTATCTTTTTAATAAACTGGAGGATGGCTACTGACATTAAG
>JAGVSQ010014803.1:0-10448 GCA_022683975.1 Rhyacophila evoluta
ATTTTTTACGAGAATTGTTTTTCAGACAATTACTCAACCTAATAGGCAACCAGTCGTGAATTTTTGGATTTTTAAAAATCCGACACAGATGGGGATTCGAACGAAATTATATACAGCGCAATATTTATATGTTGTTTATGGTTTCTTCTGCGTAGGTTATCTTCATTATTGAATTTTAATTAACTTACTTTATAATTTAACTTTGCTCGCGACCCACGCATTCCGTACAACTTTCATGATTTTCACTTAATGTTACCACACAGACGTCTGGTTACATAATTCTCACTCCTTACAAATGCACCAACAGCAAACGTTTCAAAGAAAGTTCTCATAAAAAATGCAGATCTGATATAATTATTGCAGCTACCTTTAAATATACACACGTTATTCAACATTTACGTACTTACTATGGCTTAAATATTATTTTTTTGGATACTTTGAATGTATAAAACGAAAACTCATTTTATGTTTTACGTCTTAACGTGTGACATGGGCCTAAACTGGAACGCGAAGATATGTTTTACTCGACATTGCAGCGACGTAATAAATAAACATACTTTTACTTTCAATTTTTACTAACATAAAATACGTAAAAATTATCTTAAACAGTTGTTGTTATCAAATTGAATAAAGTATTTTATATTAAAAGTAATAAAGTTTTCTTAACATCATTTTCATCCAAATTGACTAATAGATTACAAATATTTTACATAGTCAAAGATTATTTTTATGAAAAAGCTCCACTAAATTTCAGATGAAAATTTCAACAATTTGAATCATTATTTATTAAATAATTACTCCATAATGTATTTTTAAATAGTTTTGTTTTTATATATATAATACTTTGCTCAGTCCGAAAGTGGACGATTTGGATCTACTCAGTGTTAAGATGTCCACTCTGAAAATAGAGTATATGAATCTCTGCAATATAAAGACATGTGTCAGATAATTTCTCAAGCCAGTAGGTAGCCTGTCCAGCATTTCTGATTTTTTTTTTAATCTGGAAGACGTGGGAATTGAAGCCGCAGTCTTCAATTCGCGGGACGCGTATGCTAACATTTTTTTTTAGATTTGCAATAATACTAATAGTGCCAAAAATGTCTTCTTACTTATTAGCAGAGATTTAAAAATCATAAGATTTTTTCCATCATGATTTCAGTAGCGTCAGTATTTTTATTTCTTAACTATAATATATCAGTCTAGGGTCCGCTGTAAGTCTATTTAAGATACATATATAGACAATGCAATGTAATCATAAATACTTGAGAATCCAATTTATTCCTCTACACAATTCGTTATTTGAATCTATATAGTTATTTATTATGAATCTTCACGGATTCTGCCCATGTCATCTTTTCATACATTAAAATTTATGGTGTTTATAATTTATAATATTACGTTGTATTGGTCTATTTTATTTGCTGTGTTCACATAAACTTCTCTCTGTATTAATAATCTGTGAGGTCGGAAACTAAACCAACTTAATGACCTATCTCACTTGCTTACATTTGACATTTCTTGGACCGCAGCTATATTCAGAATCAAAATATATATATTCAACTCATATATGTATTTATAAAGGTCATCAAATATCTGTTTACTCATACACTGAAGTTATTTAAAACTTAAACTTACTGTGAACATACACCTTTATGTAATATATTCATATAATAATTGCTTAGAATTTCGAATACAATTGTATTGTATTTAAAATTTAATTACATTTTGCCTACTCGGCTTATTGAAAACTCACAGGGTTGACCATTCTGGTTGAGTATTTGTAAAGGTTTTTCTTTTGAGGAAAGAGGATTTCTATTCCAGTAAAGTGAAGAAAATAATTATTTCAAGATTCGTTGTATATGCAAAATACCTAAAAAAATTCGTACCGGATATTGAATTTAATGTTAAATACTCTTTGATAAAAAATAAGCAAGATCACAAACTTGACCATCGTTCAACATATTGGTTCTGTATTTGCTATTTATTAGACACTTTTTTTTATATATCATTTCGAAAAACTGACTAAAAACGCAATACACAAATAACGATTTTTCAAATACGGGTTTTCACATTTAACATAGCATACTTCATCATAAATTTAATTTCTAAATTATTTAAAACTGGTAAACTTCCATATGTGAGATCACTGTTAGCGACCCGGGTTTGTTAATATGTATTGAATAGTTTTCTGTTCACCCTATTACAGAGGTTTAAGCAACATATTCACATGATGCCTATTTTTCAAAAAAAGTCCTTATCACAAAGTGCTTTTGGTTGCCATAAATTAATATCATGTACTATCATGATAAATGGCATGGTATTGATCCCAAAAAATAAGACTGATTATTTTTAATGTACGTATAATAAAAGTACGTATCCTTATTAGATCAATTGATTTAGTATACTTCCTCTGTTTGTATTCTAGGTGGAATATTATGCTCCAAATTCTGTAAGTAAAGCAGTTTGAATTCATGAAAAACTTTGAGATAAAACTAGGAACCAGATATTCCTTCGTTAATTTAAAAAAATATTTAACGACGCTGGAACTGGAAATCTTAAATTCTGCTTCTTGTCTTCCGTATTCTGGTATCATATCTAAAAAGACCTTCAAATAGTATCTGCAGGGTTTATTTGGTGCTAACGGAATAGATTAAATTCTTTAGGCGTCATACTTTGGCCATCAGTATCACAAAATAACTATGGAAAAAAATAATGAATTGTACGGCGCATAAACATTGATTGTTCATAATTTACATTTAAAAAATATTTGTTAAACATTCATATCAATACCGTGATTATATTGGTTGCCTTTTTAAATTATCGTTATTTTTACTTAATTTACAAGAATTATATATAGTCGTACATATAAGTATATTTGGATAAATAATGAGTTAGTGAAAAAATTGCTTTGAAAAGGGTCACAATGATTGCGCATGAACAGGTAAAATATTGTGAGCAATTTAAATTTAGAGTAAATTAAAAAAAAAAAAGCTTGTCACAATGTGCACGTAAAATAATATATGGTATTTTTTTCTGATTCGTTTACCATTTTCTCGTAGGCAACATTCACTACGTAGTATTTATTTTATATGTGTAATATATATGGCAAATTTAATTAGATTCTTATGATAATATTTTTATTTCATGCAACGTTTTATCAAAAGTAGTAAATTCAGTGTGAGATAAAGATTTTCTTCATCTCCAAATATTTTTGATAGTTCTGACAACTATTCTTGTATAAAATTATTGATTTGCCATTTTTTTATCACGTCTGCTCCGAAAATGGATCATATCGATCTACACAGTACAAAAATGTCTGCTTCGAAAGTAGACCACATGGATCTTTGTACTGTAAAGACATACCTTAACTTTTTATAAGGATTAATTATTAGAAAATTACTCAACCCAGTGGGCATCCAGTCTTGCATTTTTAGAATTTTTTTATGTCTGTGAGATTTGAAAATTGAACACTCATTCCCTGGATGTGAGGTGCGCACGTCAGCCTCTCAACTCCCAGGGAGACAATATTGTAGCCTTTATTCTTCAGTGGTTATATGGTACTGCCAATTTTATTAACTCACGGGTGCAATGAGCACAGAGCTACAAATCAGTCCTTGTCAAGAAATTGTTAAATCGAATATTTACATTTTCTAATCAAAATACGTATGCTTAGAAACAAATATAGTAACCATTATTACTTGTGGTGTTTTTTCAGCATCTGTTTACTTATTAACTGACATATCCATGTCAATTCTTCTTTAATGTGATATTATTATAAAACGGTTTTCATATAATACGGATATAAAGATTCTAATATAAAGAAAAAATGTATTACCGTAGAACCTTTATTATTTGCACTAACTGGAGATGAGAATAGTGTTGATAATCCAATATTCGGATAATCAAAAAAACAAAAAAAAAGTCAAAAGGAGAAAGAAAGATATACATATTGTGAATAATTTTATTGATTTTCCAAATTTCCCATAATGCTTAAAAAAATTATAGCATCAGCATTATAGATAAACTCTTCAGCGTATCCTTTTTTTTCCACACATATCTTGAACGTCTTTATAAAAGTGTATATTGATGGTATATCGGCAAAAAGCTTTTCTTACTCGCACTTGTCAAAAATTTCTTGCTTAAAAATGTAAAAATTTATAGATTTGAGACGTGTTAACGATAAAAAATAAATATCAAATCCAATTCGGATAGTCGAGGTTCTACTGCATAAAATTTTATTTCATAACCGCATGCATTACTTTGAGAATTTACTTTTTATAAAATGTAAAATAAATCGATATGATTTATGCACAGTTAATTTATTTCTGAAATTCACTTAATGCGGTTTCCACATAATGCGGTACAATCTGAGTTTTTTATAAATTAATCGTATTATAGGAGGTTTAGTGTACGTGATATTTAATTTCACCATTTGATTTCACTGAGAAAAAACTATCTCGTGAATATCATATATATTACAAAAGACGGCCTTTAAAGCCCTGATAATTTTCAAGCAACGTTTTACAGATTTCCTTATATAGATAGCTCTTCGTAGTTCTTTCTTACTTTTCCCTGTTTCACATACCGTAAATTTTCCAGTTGAATTAATTTCATACGCACGTTTCTACCGAATGATGTATTACTCAGTTTAAAGGATGAGTTGTATGTGGCCCCGAACAATATGCCTCACTTAAACTTTATAATTATTTGAAAGTCGATCTGGTAGAAATTTTGGCTTGTCTCTTTAAATATGAAATAGGATAGCTGCTTCTAAAGTTACCCGAGGCATATATATTTCCTAACATTAGTTTTATACGCAATCTTAAATATTTATAACATTCAAATAATATCTTAGTATTTTATAAAGTTTTTCTTTAACTTTATGTATTATGTCTGTAATAATGTAAAATATACATAAGTAAATGTTTGTCTGCTTGTTTGTTCGCTATATATTTGGACATAGTACGTGCCAACAAAGCTAATTTTTTCAGGAATACTCATCCCATCCAGTATAATGTCGTGGGTTACTTTCTCCCCGAAAATTATAAGTCCTTTCCCCTCTCAACATACCCCCCTTAGTTTCGTCATACATGTAATATTAAGTTTTACTGGGCAATTCCAGGTGCCCCAGCTAGTTAATTTACTATATCTAAAGAGAAAAACTTCTGCTTAAAAAATATGAAAATACATACATGTGTTCCGTCATAAAAATATTATTATTGGTAAAGTATTTTTTCGTTTATTAAAATATTATTCACTAAATCAAATTATTGTCTTTCTTGATAATATTTTAGGTTTATGGAAGACATTAACGTCGTTATTCATTAGCATTATTTCACTTCGTCTTTTATTATGCATATAAAAAACGTGTTCCTATACATATTTTTATTGTGATTTAGTGAGATTTCGTGATGAACAATAAAATTTATTTGGATTTTGGAATGAGTTGAAGTTCTGCTACAAAACGGATGGGTGCTCATTATTTTATATCCTTTCTTTTAGGCGACCGTAAAATAGATGATGATAATAATTAACTGTTTTTTCTCAAGAAAGAAAATTCTGCCAAGTGAACATTTACTTTAACCTATAAGTAAAAACTTGACTCTGTAAATGTTAGTCTTTATTGTAAGTTCTAACCAGGGTTCGTTTAAGACTCCTTTGAGTATTTAAAAGGAATACCGAAGTAAAAACCAACGATCTGGTTTACTTTACAATATACAAGTTCCTATCAATATCCTATTTTCTATGGTGCATTATTGCTAAGCGTTGTGTAAAAAAAAATACAAAATCTGATGTTTCAAATTTGTCAAAATGTATATTAATATTTTGTTTATATCATTTTTGCTCTGGAAGTGGAGCATATAGATCTTTACGCTGTGAAGATATCCACTCCGATAATGGAGTATGTGGATCTTTGCAGTGTGTAGATCCCTTGATAGATTATTTTTCACGAAAATCGTTTGTCAGACATTATTGAAAATATACCGAATCATAAGATATATGGAACTATTAAAATACGTTTACGTTATTTTTTTCTTGTTTTAACGTTTTCGTATGTACTATGTTTCACTGTGTAGCTGTACTACAAGAATGATTTAAGTGAAATGTTTTTAACGTATATAGAGGAGCATGAAATATTTTTGATCCATCCGTAATATGTTTGCCTTATTTTTCAGTGCTACAATTTTGACAGATGAAATTAGTTTAAAGAATTTATGCATATACCACAGCTTTTCTAACGGCTTAGCTGATGTGGAAATAATAAATAAATACTAATATAAATAATTTAATGTTTGGCGAGAATGAGCATTCAAGTTTTGTTACGACGGTAATTTTAACAGCACAACAAAACTATGAAAAATGGCATTATACCTATTTTACTTTAGATATCTTCAATTACAGTTGCTATAATACAACGGCTGTGAAACTGCATTACATAAATTAAAACAATTAAAATATATGACTATTTTTTTTCTTAAAATGTTTAATATCTGATATCTCATACCAGATTCATGAGTAAACGAATTAAAATAATGTTAAATACATATAATTTTCACCGTGTCAACTGTCACCGTCAAAACTGGAGTATTTGAATTTACACAGTATGCTGACGCCTGCTCCAAAATTGGAGAATACGAATCACATGTAATTTGAAGACATGTATTGAGCGATTATTTATCAGAGCAATCGATTGTCAGGCAATTGCTCAACCCAATAGCCATACAGTCCTGCATTTTTTTTTTAATCCAACAGATGTAGGAATCTCCGGATTTTAAGCGCCTACGTTTACCTTTCAGCAACTAGAGAAACAATATCAAAAAAATAAAAAAAAACCAACCATATCAACAACATAATATTTGTTTTTTCTTAATAAGAGATAACCAAACAATATTTTTTCTGAGGCTACATTATGTTATTAATATCGACTGTGTAAAAGAAAAAGGTCGTAACCCTCAGTTTTTTCAAAATGATTTTTTTCGATTATCACAATGTATACACAACTTAAAACAATTATAAGAATGTAAGCTACAATACAAACTCCAAATTATTATCTAAATTAAACTTTAAAGTTTGATAAAAGAATGGCCTGTAAAATTTGCGACCAAGAAAAGTGACTTCCACCACATCATTTTTTTTGGATTTTCTTTAACAACTTATCAAATCAATATCATATTGCGTGAATTAAACACCAGTTTTAGTATTGGCACAATTTAAGGTTGCATCTAATGAATATTTTGACTTTGGCCATAAATCATTAAATATACATGCAGTGCCTCCTATCAAATTTTATCTGTGTGGGTTACGTTCTTTTCCCTTCCCGCAGTCGACATAATTACTTGTAACAATGTACGTTTTTAATTTAATAATTTCAAGCGTTTAGTTTAAATATCATGAAATATAAGTGATATAAGGAATTCTTCCCTATTATCAAGCCACATAATAATGGTATTATTATACAGCCCTGGCATTAGCAATATAATTGACATTGGTTTGAGGGCCCCATTTTGCAGGTCCCGCGACAGGTGAATAAAAGTCAAGTCTGCCGTATTTGGACTCCCCGTTTAAACAAGAACAATTCATCGCGGGCAAGGTGGAGGGGGCTCCGGCGCCCTAACAAAGGAAGGTGGAGCTGAACATCACGCCCTAGGGAGACATATTTCTTGGCACCTGAGTGCCTTTGCTACCCGTGCGTCATTTCCACTCCATGATTTCGGAAAAGTTAAAGCTACCATCTACCGCTTCATGTTCCAACGGTTAGTTGCTCTGAAAAAAATCAAGCTTCACGTCAAAAGTAATGACTATAGCTTAACTTTCAGTAGAGTCAAATTTATTTATTTCAGTATAATTCTATTCTTTAAGTAGCAGTTTGCAGTAATCTAGCACAATATCTATACGTGCAAGTACTTTTAAATCATAGGGCACTCGTAAAAAATTCTTAGATATTTTAAA
Source organism: Rhyacophila evoluta (assembly GCA_022683975.1). Lineage (NCBI taxonomy): Eukaryota > Metazoa > Arthropoda > Insecta > Trichoptera > Rhyacophilidae > Rhyacophila > Rhyacophila evoluta. The sequence goes on from JAGVSQ010014803.1 coordinate 7,951, forward strand.
ATATAATTCATTGACTAAATATTATTTACCTAACATTTAACTAATCAAATAATGATTTTTCAATGTGACCATCCAATGGCTTGATTTATAATATCATATACTTAAAACAATACTGACAAAATCGTAACACCAATAAAATTGTTTATTTATTTTGTGGAAAATTCTATTTTAATATAGAATTAAATATTAATAAATCAATAAGACTGGTTTAATATGTTAAAAAAAATACATTGATACAAAAATATCTTACAAATCTGATTCCTTTTTTAACATTACATTATGCATTCATTCAAAATCAACAAAAGCTCTTTTATAATATTTGTTCACTATTTGAAATTATCAATAATGGTATTTTATCTATAATTTTATTTGTCATTATCGGCTTTTATTAAGATATAATAAATGCGAAAATAATTGCCATCGATCATAAATCAAGTATAACAAAATTTGTATTAAATAAAGTTTTTTAGGTTCAATATTCAATACCTTTCTGATGCTGTTCTATTGTATATGGCATAATTTTGTTTCATTTTTCATTTTTTTTTCATTTGATTTGTTCGGCGGCTCAAAGGATACCAAGTTTTATCCCTACAAACCAGTGTAGTACTTACATATTATCATAATAATACAATTTATATAACTCTGGTCATTTATTTGTTAAGGAATTAAATAAAAATTTATTTGAAAATTTTAACTAATTGAAGTATCCAATACCACGTTTCTAAATACCTTCGCACACCATAAATATTCAAATTATTTATTACTCAAACCAATATTGAACTTAATATACTTAATAATGTTATCTGCCCTTTTCTTTATAATTATCTTCTCATTGAAAATTGTTATCAAGCATTACAAAAAAAAAGTATATATAAACTAGACCGAAGGTGGTTGTTTTCAGCGTCCTAGAAAGTCCCAGTACAAAATTCATGATAAATTTTTGATACAATTCCAGTGACTTTATTCTACAGCTGAGTGGGTTTACCAGTTGTAGTCATTAAATTGTTTGATGACATAAAGATCTCACATACATATTTCCAATCACTTGTTAATAATACTTTCTTCGTGTAAAAGAGAATCGTTTTATTTTGGCCATATTTGACTACAATTATTAAACACGTTGATCTTTACAAATGTACAAAAAATATACGAAATAATTAATTTAAGCAGATAGGAGATTTTTTTAAATCATCTTAATGTTCTTTGATAATTGAAAGACCGACAATTTGATCTAGTAAAATACTACGACTCAAATATTCCCTTTGAGTCCAGTATATTTCAAAATTCATTAATTTTTGGAGTGGATGCTTAACATTATTTATGATGTTCCACACGCTCTAATTACAGAGCGAATGTTAAAAAAATATATATAATGATTAATGAACGAACTGCACTGTCGAAGGCCAACCGTGGGTAAAGCTTTTTTACCACCTCTTTCCATGCATTATTTTTGCCTTTATCTGTTAAAGGGATAAAAACTTGTCAAACTTTCAAGTGACGGTAAATTTGCGACGAAAAACTTCGCGCCCGGGCACGCAGTCGAAAATTCTCCCCCACCGCTAAAGTGTTTACTTTTAGAGTTTCGCGACAAATTCTTGCGGCTTGCCGGTTTTGGAGTCTGAATTATTGGCACGACGCATACTGAAGTAAGCCTCTTTGAATATTTCTAGCTTACGAGTATATGTACTTTCTCCGGATATGTCTTTTAACTTTTTGTGCTCCAGAATGCCAAGTGTCTGTGATGTTTCAATTACTAACTCAAAAAAGCATAAAAATTAAAGTTTAGGCGTTATACTTCATGCTTAATAATAACTACATTCATCTCAACATTATTCAACTTAAAATATGACACCACAACATTGTACGTATTTTTATGAACTATTAAGCATATTAATAGCTAGCATGGTCTCAAAAATAAATGTTTATTTTATTTTAAATAATATGACCAAAGTATACATTCACAATTTGGTAGTGTTATTAATTAAAATCATTGATTACAGTAGTATAAAAATCATGTACTAGTACATCAAATCATTTGTTAACTCAATATTTTGTTACATGCTTATGCGATGACTTTGAAATTATTTGATCGGTTGTGTATTTAAAATCAGTACAAATGTTTTTTCGATAATATTTAATTTTTTCGCTTTTATCGTGAAAAAATAAAATCCGAATACAGCTTGAGTGAATTCTATGCATGGTTACTTATTGTAATATAATTAATATTTTTTATGTTCATGTTTAATAAAATGTTTGAAAGCTGGCAATAAAGAATTTTACGTTTAAATACACATTATATTTTCCAAACATTGAACTTTGAGCACTTTAACTTGGTAATTTTATACCTTTGAAACCTTTAATAATCTCCCAGGTCAGCTTTCCAACGTTCGAAAATAGATGAAGCTACTATTTCAAAGAAATTTCAGATAAACTAATTGTAAAATATTTTCCAGTAAAATTTATTGAAAAATTTATTTTATTAATTATTTAATACTTTA
>JAGVSQ010014804.1:0-10448 GCA_022683975.1 Rhyacophila evoluta
TTTGGTGACGGCCTGCCTAAATGGAATCCACTCTCGTGGACCCCCATTTACGTCTTGTGCACCCCCATTTGTTTTTTCATTGACGTGGACCCCTTGCAGGTCGGAATCGACCCTTAGGGGTCGATATAGACCACTTTGGGAATCACTGGGTTACAGGGAATTTTGCTGTGTACCTCACACGCTTCTCACAACTTTTACCAAATATATCGAAAGCTCTATTCTCTCCCGTTCCAACTGCTTTCTGTTGTAGTATCCTCCACAATAGCTTTTATCGATGTTCACCACAAGTATTGTATTCGACTAACCTCAAAACTGTATTGAAGCTTCGACTATTTTCATTCCTTCCATTATCGGCTAATTCTACCTCTTGATTTACGTAATTTGGGCTGTGTAAGCTTTGTTTAGTATTTTATTCGATCTTGCTGCACTTCACTAATTTTGTGAAGATCTAATATTTTTACCCGATAAATAGTTTTCAACTTTAAATTGATCTCATCAATTTCGTATCATTAGTCGATGGTTTAACCATCAAGACCGTAATTGTGCGTATCACGTAAATATCTAACAAATACATTTTGAATTAAGAACATTCGCTGCTTGATTTTTTAAAAATTTAATTGTTATTTTGACTGTTTGACGAACTCATAGTTCCTTACTCAATGTGTTTCTTATTCAATCTTACAAACAAAATGGCCCTCGTTCCCGTATCTTATAAATTGGTCACTTTCAGTTAAAAGAAGCCATCGAAGTTTTTATTTGACTCGCACCGAATGATCGTCAATGACAACAACACGTAAGTTGGGGTTAATTAAACCATTTTTATGTATTTTCGCGTGAAACTATTGAAAACACATAAAATACGCGAGCCTAATAAAAATAATAAAAACTGCAAAAATGTTTTTCTAGCACTAGGTCAAATTTAACATAAATACCTGTATGCTTGTGTTTTGACTTAAATAAAGATGGGGCTTATAGTGCCGTATATAACTGAATGTAATCGTTATTTTATTTTATTGACATTGTCCAGGTCCGGATGCAATATTATTATACGTAATATTCACGGGCACACTTTTCGGTCATTGATGAAAATTTTTCACGTACCATTACTATTACATATCTATACTAATTGGTGCGGTTAAATGTACAAGACTCATAATCTTCCTTATTCCAAAAAATAAGACACAATCAAATAATATTGCAATTCGTCTTATGCTCTCTCTGTTTTGATGGAACAGTCCAATTGCCAATAGAACAGTCATGTTAACGAAAATAATTATGTCGAAACATGATGAAAAATCGTGTAATTTGAAATATCTCAAAAATACCATACAATAAGAATATACCCGCATTTGATATTTAAATATGAAATATTCTGTCAACCATTTTTTTAATTCGAAATCTACTATTTAAAAAAACTTAAGTGCTGTCCTTTGAAAACATCTCTCAGTGTTATACTGTATTTTCAATGTCTTCAACTTGCCTGCACTGCAATAATATTATGTGAATAATTATCGTCTCCAAGGTGATTTAATAAAAGTATAACTTGTGGTAAAGTATGCATAAATATTACCCATATGTACAGTCGCAGCATGGTTTTTTTTAGATGTTATTTAATTTGTTATAAATGCAACAGTGAGAATATTTTATATGCAATAGGTGTCGGGGTCGACGGCTAGCTGCAATAACATCCATGATAAGAACAGATCAACACACTTTATTAATTACACATTTACAAACAAATAATTGCTTTTTACATTTTCATGTTATAATTTGTGCAATGCAGTGTTTGTTAATTTATTTTGTCATAGTAACCCTTTTCCAATTCAATTAAAATTTAATTGGGAGGACTCCATCCTAGAACATTTCAATAATTACATGAAAAAAAAAGTAAAATTATTGTACACTTTTCACTTTTTTGATTTTTCGTTGACAGAATTGAAATGTGAATTCATTTTGTGTATATCTAATATACTTCGGGCCGGTAACATTAAAAAATATTAATCCAAGGTTATTTTTTTTTCTTTTAGCCATATCGATAAATTGTCACACCTGAACAAAACTAATTTAACCGTAAAATTATAATTTAATTTTCGAACAGAATTTCTTAATTTCTACTTTGCCGACTCTGGTTATAAGGACAATGTTGAATATTTATTTTTAATTTAAGTAGCCGAAGTGTTCCTACATGTTTTGTTTATTGTGATATAATATTCTTACTGCTGTTGCTTACGATAATTATTATATAGAAAAAAATGACATCTAACCTATCTAATTAAGAAATACATATTTGATATAAATGTGTGATGTTTTATTATTGTAATATGAGAAATCGTTTGAAATGAAACAAATCATCAGTATTAACCCATTTCGAATAATAAATGAATATTGTAGTTACATATATCAAACTACTGAATCTTGGTGGTGAATTATAATTTCTAAGCTTAAAATAAAACTTTCTGGTGGAAATGAATTTTTTTTCTGTAGAAAAATTAGTCCTTTCGACGAGTGCTCCGTAACCTTTTTACTTTCACGGCACACTTGATGTTTTTTCCAAATATTTGCGGCACACTCCAAGAAAAAAACCAAAGAAACGGCGGCGCTATGGTGACATTTCTCGTGTTTTTTTAATATCTTAGTAATGCGCCACGGCACACCCAGCATCGGCTCATATTATTGAAACAGTTGATATGTTAAGTATATTAAGTTGACTAGAATTTGATTTCACAATGCATATGTTGCAAAAATTCTTGTCGCCCTCTGATAGCATTTAAGGTAAAATAAAATATTAGCTTACATTATGTAAACGGTAGTTTATCTAATCAATGATCACTCCATTGACGTAAAAATATTAACAACGATATGATGATTGATTACTGATAGTGTGTTAATTCCTATCAAAACATTTTATTTCTTCGATATCACTGAGACTGCTTGTTGGTTTAACATTAAAAATATATAACGATTACAGTTTTGGATATTATTCTGATAATTTAGATGAAAATGTAATAAAATGCTGTAAAAGCTAAAATCAATTTTCAGGATTCCTGACTCATTGACACTATTGGCTGGTGAAGTGTTTACGTTATAATTGATAATGAACACTTCAATATTTTTATTTCACACACTATTTATTATCTGGGCTCAATTTTTTATTGTTAAAATATCATCAATTATTTAAATGTAAGGCAATTTTTTTTCTCAGAAAGAGATATTTTGAGGGAAACACTAACCTATTGATTTGCTTATGATAATCTCAAAAGATGTAAGAGTGTTGTGCATTTTATAATATTATCAATGTTGACCTTTGAAGGTGAGATAAAAAGAAAAACATTCACCCATTGCATGTAAATTATCATAACTGTCAATTTATTATTAAATCAGGTGATCGAGTGTTGGTATGCTTAAAAAATAACTTATGATACTTATTGTTGTCTTGTATAATGTATAATAGTAAAAAAATATAGCTTTAAAAAAAATCATAACTTACTTAAATGTTGGCCAATTTCTGTTTTAATATTGTTAGTGGTTAATTCTGGTTTTAAGTTTAATAAAATCTACGAAGCATGATCTACATCATTACCACAAGAATTAAAGCAACCCAGCACTGCAGCATCTAATAAAAGCTGTATTATTATAATATCATAACACAGTCCATATTTTGCAAAATATAGTATGCCATAATGCTCACAGTGTTATTTATATTATTTTGGGTTTGTCATAAATTCAAATATTATAAAAACAATGCCTAGGTCTTTGATTTGTGAAAATACAGTCAGAATTGTTTTGTTATCCCTGGTAAACATGTAAACTATATTTTCTATTTCAGTATGGCAGACAGCATATTGAAGTTGCCAAACAGTTGAAACGTGTAGAGTCCTGCGAAGATGAAGGAGGAGGTAAGGAAGATCACATAGAGGGGAAGCAACAATTAGATGGTGAGTACATCCGCTATACTATAAATCATAGTATTTATTCTTAAATTGAAATGGTCAGTAACAACTTTTTCGACACCAAAAATTAATATGAATTAATAATAATAGAAACACTAAAATGACTTTTTATATATTGTATGTATATATATATAATACAATGGTAAAATCGTCGATCAGTGAATAAGTTCTCTAAAGTTTTTGCCATATATTATATTCTTTTTTTGATTAGGCGGAGTGGTAATCCACCGGGAGAATCTTCTGGCTCCTGCAAGGGGCTTGGAATATTCTGCTAGGCAGTCAATCAGTCATGTTAATTGTAATGGTGGAACTGCTAAGATTGGAGATTTGCACTCATCCTCCACTTGCCTCATCAACGATGCAGATGGCTTGGACCCTCATGATGTGCAGGATTGCAAAGAAAGCATTAATGCCAATGGCATTGCTACTCCATCAGAGGTTTGTGATACAGTAAAATTAATATTTGATATGTACCCAAAGATGAAATAAAAGATTGGCTCACATTCAATCCTCATATGTCAATTACACTACTCTACCACCCAGTTGCCACTACCAATGCCAAGCACATTCTTAGCGAACAAGAAAAAATATGTTCTAAATGAGACTACCATTAACATTTAAGAAAGCTAATACGACCCAAAAATGCTTATATTACTATAATTTTCTCCTTGTTCATCATGTGATTGTATTGAAGATGACAATAAAATGAAATGTATTTAAGCTAAACTCTTAAACTCTCACGTTTTATAGATTGTTAAATCTATGTAAAAAGCAAATCTAATACACTAATATTTAATACTGATTATTTATAACAAGGTTTCCTAACCGCCGATCCGTAGCATGGCATCTGTCCGGAGGAATTTTTTCCAGGTCCGCAATTGGTTGTCATTAGGGACAAGTGCAATGCAAGTTTAGTGTTTACATTGTATTTTTGATCTTAAAATAATTTTGTATAAAATGAACAAAGAAGAATATCCACTGCAAATTACAAAGATACTAAATTATTATCCGCATTTTCGACTACCTATTCATCTTTGAAAATTTTGCCATCCATGTCAATAGTAAAAATGAAACTGAGAAACCAATTTGATGTCGATGCAGCGCTCCATCTCTCCGAAATGATATTGAAAGTTATCCACTTAGCATCCACAAGCTTTATCAACTATTCCTGCAAAGATACAATTTTCACACTTATTTTTAAACCAAATATGTACTACCTTCTTAAAATACGAACTTAAAGTCCTTTTTATTAAAAATTATTTATTGATTGGTTTCTTATTATTTTTTATTATTAAACAATTTTTCTTGTTATATTTTTATTTATTTTCACAATAAGACCGTTATTTGTTTGTTACGTTTACCTGTTATAATATAGAATTAAAAGCTAATAGACAAAATATGACACAAATAATAGTTTTTATTTCTGTGTTTTCCAGTCCGCGAAATATTTCTCCTATTTTCACTGGTCTGCAAATGTAAAAAGGTTGGGAAATACTGGTATATAACAAAATGTAGCAGATAAAGTGTACACTTCCATACAATCTTGATAAATATTTTTTTATATTTATACATTACTGAATGAAAAATTCATGTTGCAGGAAAGTTTCCCAACCACTCCAGCCTCCGTAGACTTTAACCTTTCAACGTGTTTGGACTATATCAAAGCAGGAATGGAGTCTATCATTGAAGACCAAGTAACTTCTGTCTTTTTAGCTGAAGAGCTGAGAAGCTGGAATCTGCTAACCAGAACAAACAGGTTTGTGTTTTTGCTAATCTTGAAATTACTGTCATAATTTGTATAATAAATGATAACTTGGTTGGGAATAAGAGTAATCTTAATAACATCTTTCTTTTGACAGGCAGTATGAGTTTGTATCATGGAGGCTTACAGTCATATGGGCCATGGGCTTCTTAGTTCGATATTGTTTCCTACTCCCCCTGAGGATTCTTATATGCTTTATTGGGGTGAGTCAAAACTTTCCGTTTACAAATAAGTTCAAATATAATAGAATTGTTTTACAACACACTTTTTGTATTTCAACTAAGAAATAAATATTTTCTAAATGTTTTTCCTGGAGTACCATTTCTTTCATTTAATACAGAGGTAGTGAACTTTTTTATATCTATTGCCCATTTGTATCTTTGTTGGTAGTAAAATTTTCTAACTGCCCACCTGGTCCAGAGTAATTTAATTTAGTGCAATTGCAAAGTACTTGCAAAACATTGGAAAAAACCCCTACCGGCTTCCGTGGAAGTTTAAATTGCCCATTAGTGGGCGGTAGCGACTAGATTGACTACCACTGATTTAACATGAGAGAAATTGGTGTATCAAAAGATTACTTTTCAAAATGATGAATATTGTGCAGATAATGAATTTTTTGTCCTTTTTTACTTTTGAAAAATTTCTAGTGACATGGGTGCCAATCACCTTGGTGATTAATTATAGTGAATTGTGTGTAATTATTATAATAATTCATAATGATGTCTTTCAATTTGTTAATTTAAATTTATTGTTACCGAATCATAGATACTGTGGATGATCATATCAATGGGTATTATTGGACAGTTACCGTCTTGTCGCCTGAAAGAGTTCTTTAGCGACATATCCTTCAAGACCTCTTTTCGAATTCTTGCCAGAAGTTTATCATGCCTTTTAACATTCCACAATCTACATAACAAACCAAATGGGGCCGGTTCATGCGTGGCCAATCACACATCTCCAATTGATGTCATCATGCTGTCGTCCGAGAACCGTTTCAGTTTGGTACGATGTTATTAGATGTCAAACTGGTTTTGGATCTGTTGGTGAAAGGATGTCAATTAAGTCAGGCTTTAGGAATATCGGCTGGAAATATTTTGGCTTTTAGATACAGACGCCAGTCTATATTTTTCTCATATAATTCTATTCTCAATGAGTCATGTAAGCTCATTATTTTACCAATATAAAAATTCATACATGGTTTTAATTTTATTAAATTTATCAAGCCTTTTTCAATTCGAAATATAAGTGCGATGAATGAAGTATTAATGTTCAAACCATCACATATTTTATGTATCAGTCGCAAAATGTTTGATTATGTCATTTGTCCAAATTTTCACATGCTAGCTTACACGCAAAGAGCTTATTCATCGTAATGGCTTCACTCTAGCAGTTCAATTTTCATCAGCTCTATTTACATTCTACAAAACTATCTCTTCAATAATGCTTTGGAAATGAGAAACCATGTGCTTTATCTTATTTTTAAAACATTAAATTCTTATTTGTCATATTTATATTCTTCGGTTGTGAACCAATAGCTTTCATAATATATTATTTATTGTCTTAAACAAAATATCTTCGTATTGTTCAATCATATATTTGAAATCATATTAAAGAAAATGTCTGCCAATCTACATTTATAGGGTGGTTTAATCAGTTTTCATTGTCGCTTTGATTAGGTTGGTTTTTTGATAGATACAAATATTTTACAGGTACTCATCTAGATTCCGCTTTTGTCTCGAAATTCTGCGAATTTTTAATTAACAGTTATTTGTTATAACCGTCCTATATGCCATCACCAATTTCTTCAAGAATTAAGGTGGAAGGACACCGTCAATGCCAAAATTGTGCACCTGGCTTATGTTTATGTTCAGTTTCTATATACTTAATGTTGTGGTTTAAAGGTGAACAGAATTATCTGAAGAAACGCCCCGTTTCGGACAATCAGAGCAATAAAAAGTTAATGATTGAATGGTGGAATGAATAAATATTACTTAAAAACCCATTCGTATTAATATTACCATATTTATTTTTAGGTGTAGATGAAATATTCATTCATCCATCTTGTAATTAATTTTATTATTAAGTGAAAAACCCATTTCAGGTTTATCATTAATCGTAATATTGGTAATATTGTTTTTAATCAAATCATAATATTATCGGGTGATGTGTCTGTTAACATTGAATCACAAACTTTTCACATTTCAAACCTGTAAGAAATTATGGAGCGAATTCGCGGATCCCATCTTGCACATAAATTGAGAACATCTCGTGATTCAAATAATTTGATAAATCACCATAAAATTATTTAGAATTCCAATAATATCATTATAGAGAACACACACGTTATTGTTAATATATTATGTACACTTATTTTTATCTAAAGTCTTCTCATTGTAGATATACCCATGTATATCACTTTTGGACCTAAGATAGTACAAAGAAAAAAAAATCAAGTCAAAATACACCAACTCACGAATTGTTTTGTAATCAATATCATTCAGTTAAATAATACAGAGATGTCTTTAAATTGCAATAATTTGTTAATCACATATTCATGAGATATTTAATAATATTTTCAACATTGCGTTGCGTAGTAGGGTTTCAGAACTTAAAAACATGTAGACAATAGTTAGTAGATCAATGATTTGAAAAGCTACAAAAAACGGGCTTCCATAGCACAGGTGCTCACATTAACAGCATGTACGGCCGCCGTGGGATGTCTCCCGCAAGGTCCTCGGCGAAGAGCTCTGAACCAGCGGCTGTCAGCGGCTTGTTTTGCACTACTGAGCCGCTCCCTCAGCGCTGTGATCACATGTCACGGTCAGGCGCCAACGGGCTCCGGCATTTGTGTGGCCAATCACACCAGCCCCATCGATGTGCTCGTCTTGATGTGCGACAACTGCTATTCTCTGGTGTGTTTGTGCACTTTATGTCTGTAACAGTTGTGATCTCTTCTTGTTATTGCCATTTGTTAATAGGTTTTGTTGTCTATGCTAGATAGATTTCCAAAATATTATATAAAACAATTAGCTTTCTGTGTGTTTGAGATTGACATGATTTTTATGATTATATGACTTATCCAATATGGACAAGAATTGTCTGTAAATACAATAAAAATAATTATATAATCTACCAGTGTCATTAATATGGAGTTGGTATAATGTTCCTTTTACATGAAAACTGAAATATTTATTTTTTCACTTCTATTGCCACCCTCACTTAAATTTCTTCATTTGAGATTCCAGTCCTACAATATTTCTAAACAATTTTCACTCTTCACTGAAATTATTTTGCACAGTTTTCATGAACTACAAAATATACACAAATTCTTTATTTAAATTCTATCTAGCATAAACTGTTGTCTTTTCTTTTGCTATTTTTCAGGCTTATATTTTTTTTGTGATTGTTATAATTTATTGTATGTGAATGTGATATTTGCTGCCCAACAAAATATAGTTAGTTGATTTGTACGATGTTTTTACGATTATTTATTCTCTTTTAAAATTGTCAAATCTTATGTTGGCGTTATAAATATTGTATTTTTATAGAATCTCTGACAGATAATTTTTTTCTTGTCTAATGTGTACAAAACTCATTGATATTGATTTTTACAAAAACACACTCAAACTTCTTGAAAAAATGGTTATTCTTTATAATGTATGTCTTCAGCAATAAAATTCACCAATTCAATAATATAATTATATAAATGTAAAAGCGAATGGCATTAAGTTGATTTTTTCAGTTATTGATGGTGATAATTATATTTTATCTATTTGATATACCTCCGATAAAAAACATCCATCGCCTTAGGCTTTTTAATACAATTTTCTCTTACATTCAGCTTTTTGATTACACATAGTATTTTTAACTAATGCGCCCAAATTAACATGCATGGCTCATTTTGCTCAGTTTGCCTGTTACTAACTAATTTTTACTGATTATTTCCTTTACATGATAATTGGACCGCATTATGCATCATTTTTATGGATTGAATACAAATTCAAATCTTTGCTTTTTCCTTATTAAAACTTTTTCTAATATAAATTTAAAACTTTTAAATGACTGGCAGCTGGTATGTTGCTTCATCTATTGATGCTTAATGTGGTCCTATTAAAATGAATAAAACATAAATTTTTAATTATTCAAACTGGTAAGTGAAATTATTTTATATTCCTTCATATCGATGGTGTAATCTGTAAGCTATGTTCCAAAAACCAATTTTGATCCCATTTTATTCACTGCTCAATTCATCAAAGTTTTCCATTGCTTCTAAAAATTTTACACAAATGCAGTTGGCTGGTTTGTAGATTAAGCTATCAATATGTATTTTGATTATTTCATTAATTTCTTATGAGTCAATCATAAAATTTAGAAGCAATTTTATAAATGATTCTAGTGAATAAGGAGCTATTCTATAGAATCATGTAATTTTTTTTTTTCAATAGTTGATTCAACAGTATTGATATTTTCTATTTCATGTCATGGCCATATGATGAACAACATTTCGATACATTGCAGAATGGTAGAAAATGTAAAAGCGTATCATGAAGTTGTATTACGGGTACCCATATGTAATGACGTATTTTTTTAATGAAACTCAAATTCAGATTTCTAATTATTTATTTAATTTTTTTTTTAAATTTAAATTTTTTTCCTATTTTTTGATATTTAAATTTCATTGTTTGAGCCCCCCTCCCCCCAAAATATAATCTGACGACTATTTTTTGGTGTATTAA
>JAGVSQ010014805.1:0-10448 GCA_022683975.1 Rhyacophila evoluta
AAGTTAGTACCGACTGTTAATAAAAAAAAAAAAAAAAGAATATTTACATTAATTCTCTCTCATTACGTTTTGAAGAATAATCACTGAGCGAATTCTGCACAGCTTTATTCGACTGTATTTTTATTTGAAAACTTTCCCCTCTCGTTTTATTGGCCACTTAATGATTTTATGCCCGGCCATGTTTTAAAATGAAAAAGAAAAAGTATTTGCATTAAAAAAAACAACTTTTCTTCGATTGCCAGAGCACAATATATTAGCATTGGTTAAGACAGTTCACAAATTTAATTTGTAAAAACTCTCAATTCGGTAAGCTTCAATTCAGGTTTGGCAATATTAAAAAAATAGTTTTCAATAAAAACAACAATACTAAAATTGTCGACACGACGTTTATAATTACTACTCGTAAATATTTTATATATTATCAGTAATTTTTAATGTGTCTTTATAATTATTGTTATTTTGTAACGGAACATTCAGTTTATTCAATTCTTTCAACTAACTCAGTTCTTTGAAAGACGAAAGAAATATTTGTGTAAATTTTAGATTTAAATTGACTTGCCTATGATTTCTATAAAAAAATCTACTGTTTATTTGCTACAATATGTTGCATAAAAGCCACATCGTTAATAATTATCATTGTAAACATAATATAAAAATAGGAATTCTTTTCGACATGGAATGAGTATAATTTTACTTTGAAAATGGATTACTGTCAACAAACATGCGTGTTTTATGTACGTTTTTCTAACCAATAAATTTATTCTAACTAAATAATCGAGTTTCTCATGAATTTTATTTTGGAAAAAAATTAATGATTTCTACAAGGTGAACCATATAAATAAAATAAAATTAATTGTAGAATTTTATAAGTCTTTAAAGTGAAAAAGCAATATGTGTTGGGCTCATATTCTTTTCTATAAGTAAATTTAATGTGTATAATACATTTTTTATACCATGTTCGCTCCCAAAGTGAAGTATATGGATCCAGGCAGTGTGAAAATATCCACTCGTAAAGTGGAGTACTCATATGAATATTCGCAATGTGAAGACGTCTGCGTATTGCAGACAAACAATTCTCGCGAGAAATAATCTTTCAAAACGTCTTCACATTGCGGAGATCCATATACTTATCTTTCGGAGTGAATATCTTCACACTTGATCCATATCCTCCACGTTCGGAGCAAACATGGTTATTGAGCATGATTAATCCAATTTGTGAAATAGGCATCTATTGCAGTCTTTAAAACCGCAAACTCTAAAACCTGTATACCTAGAGTTGTGTACGTTATAATTGATATTGCATTCGCAAGGGCGATTAATTTCATTCAATAATCAACAATAGATAGATGAATATCTGGTAAACTGCAGCTTCAATAGCTATATGAAGTGGGAAACTTAAAAAAAATAGATGTCAAATTACGATGTTTTTGATACCTACATATTCTACTATCGGGATAAATGCAGTTGTATGAGAATGAAAAAAAAACTGTAAATAGTAATAACAAACAATTCATATAAATTTAGCTCGAGTCTAATAAAGTATTTATTCGAATATGTAACATTTATTTTTAGCAGCATATGGGAATTTTTATCGTCACGGATAGTGACGACTGGTGACTCACGTCGGTTTTATATTATAAATTAAAACTGAATGTTGGTTACGTCACGTTAAACATTCAATAGCGCAATAATATGAGGTTGATACTCGTGTGTTAATTGTTATTTAAAATATTTCTATTATTATAATGTTGTAATTTTTCAAATCAGCATAGTTTTTAGTGTAAAATTATTTTAACAGTATCCAAGAAAACAAAACGAGTCTGCGAGACAAATGGTAAATCTTGTTTCCTATTTTTTAGAATAAACTTGCAGTATTCGAAAAAGCAATAAAACATCCGGTTCGTTTTTTTTCATTTCCCCGTGGTCCACTTGAGTAAAAAATCTCAATTATTCTCATTCCAGAATCTTACGCACCACAAAATAATTATTGGCAAGAAAATGAACATGACTCGAGAATTTTCCGACGTTTTAAGTCTTAAGAAAAGACTATTATAATTAAGTGACTTTTTCTTTCCGTTTCCTAATTTCCCTGTGGCGCCTTAAATAGCAAAAAAACCAAAATGTTTACTCAAATTGAAACGAATTTCCTCAAACGGTTGAAAAATACAAAGAAAATGTCACATAAAGTTAAAAATACCGAGCAACTGATGACATAATGACACTCTTTTATTCAGTTCAAATACATTTCAGTATATTATAGCTATAAACTCTAAAAAGACAGATTTTCCACTTTAATATATTGATACGATTTTGTTTATTAACTTTTAAAATAAATATTCTTTTAATTAATTGTCCTTTGTAAATCAATTCATACAACATAAATATACTTATTAAACATTTTCGCCTCATATATTCTTTCCTTAATTTACTGAGTAGGATTGGAGTACTTCACTGATTCATTATAAATTCATAATATCAGTATAGCCAAGACATCAAATATGATTATAAGTTTTTATTTTTTCTTCTTTTTTTCAGATCTTTCATCCTTCGATGAGTTTAGAAAGAGCATTATTATGCTGTTGTGATTGCTGTAGTCGTCAATTTTCCCTGCAAGAATATATGGACCAAAAAACTTCTCCAAATATATGGCCAAAATATGTGTTGCCTCATTTGATTGCATAATAAGCAGTAGTTCTCAATTGTTTATACATATTCAAGTCTATATAGAGCACAATCAGAGTTTTTTTATTTGGTTTCGATTACATTAATTTACTGAATGCATATTTATCAACATACGTATCAGTAGTTTATATAAGAATGTAAAAATATTGTGCCGGATATTTGGTAGTCGTAAAAAAGATGACGTCGTGTAGCATTAAATTTTAGCAGATATTAATGACATATCATTGACTATGGTCGTTTATTAATATATAATTATAAAACATTAGTGTTGTGTAGTTGTTATTACTTTCATAATACATTTCAACGAATCTAGTATTGAGATAATATTTGCACAATGATTGGTGTAAATTGCAGACAATAATGGAGGTTGAAGATCGCGTGCCATCAACTTCAAAGCAGGTCACGTGGCATACACGTGCGTATGTCTAACTAGTACCGTTGAGACTGTACTGCATCAGCAATGCCGGCACGGTTCATGGCTTATAGCCACGGATCCACATTTATCAACTGAAAGGTCTTATTGTCATTATAATTGGGTATTTAACGACAGAGTTCAAATAATGTCGTGTAATAGATGTAGCAGTAAGCTTATCGTGCTATTAAACCAACAACACCAGTTATTCCTTGTTCAATAGATGTGATAAATGACAGAATAATGAATAATGGTGTTATATTATAAACGTACTATTATTACAGAGAAATCTTTTAAGGCGAACTTCATTTATGATTATTATAGATAGAAGTATTTTACAATATTTTACACAAGTTCTTTAAGAATAAATAAAAAAACATTATTTGATTAAATTTTAAATATTTGAATTATTGTGTATGTGAAAAATTATATTTATTACAGGGGTATATTTCAGTTTTAATGAAGAAATGGATTCTGATTATTTGATAAAAAATATCATTCATTCCGTAGTCAATTATGAATAGACCTTTCTTTGTGGCCAAATTAATTGTATTGCACATCGAATCAATTATTATATGCACGGCTGGTTAGAGAAAATAATACCAACCATTAAAATATAATCTATCACTTCATTTTGATTTTATATGTGAGTTTGTGATTCATTAAATAAAATTCATTTTGAAAAAAAAACTACTGCTTCTAATTTAATTAATTTTTTGTAATGTCGCATACAAACTTTGGTATATTTCTATTTATGTAACAGTGCACGTTTCAGAGTTGGAAATTGTGAGTCCGAATTCGGATTCGAATCCGAATTTAACAGCTGCTGAAGATTAAACATACATCACACATAAATATTGAATAACGAATTTTTATATTACGGAATATTTCTGGAATGGACATCTTCACACTACAGAGAACTATGTGCTCCACTTACGGAGTGTATACGATGTTTGTTATAGTAGTAAAAGAACACATCGTAAAATATGTCAGCAAAAAAGACTAACTAATTAGACAGTTACAACTTTAGACATTTGTATAAACTAGCATCGTCCAAAGTCAGTTGGAAATTATAGATTTTCAAAACAATTTTATTCAATATTATACAGTCACTGGCATTGGCTTAGGTAATGCAGTTTTGATTTATACGATCTATATGATATCAATTAAAATTGTATCGATTCTCAGTTTATATTTCAATAAAACAGGAGAAATACGAATAAAAGTAGCAAAATCGATTTCACACGCTCCGGCAAAACGTGTTGTTGGATGCTCTGTTTTGATTGTGGCCAATATCTGAGGCACGTGTCATCGAATTGTTTTGACAGACGCATGTGGTTAGACGGCGGGTGGTACAAATTCGTATTACAATATGCGAGGATTGGGACATGTTGCGTGCATTTTGTAAATGAAATAATATATTTGACTCAACTCTACTTCTGAATAAATCCGTGAATTTTATTATTAAATTCATGTGACGGCTAAAAAGATATACTAAGTAGAACGTGCACTGACACATTAGTGTAATTATATATAGTTAAATTGAGATTGATTTTTATTAACATGATCATATCACCATTTTTTATATTGTAGATTACTCATTTAATACGAGTACACTGTACATTATTGGTTTTAACTAATTCTTAACGGTGAGAATTAGAAATTCTTGTTATATCCCATTCATATAAAAATGTTGTGGTCTAGTAGAAGCCTGCATTTGTTTCTAAAGTATAAAGTAAGCTTTTTTAAACAATTGTATCGCCTTCGCAGGCACTATGCATTGAAAATGGTTATTATTGATAAATTTGGAAACATACGTTCTACTATATAAGTTAATGGTTTTATCAACACAGTGAAGTATAGTTATAATCAAACATCTTCATAATAATTTTCTTATCGAATCCTTGCAATTTTATCTTTGAGATATTTTATAAAGTGGTAATTTTGCCTTTTTTATTATGGTATATGTATTGCTATAATATATAGGTACAAAATATTTGAATTGATTTTTTTGTCTTAATTTTGAGAAAGATATACAATGATATAAAAAATGTTTTCATTATTTTTGAAAGTAAATTTATTCTATCATGTGAAAATGAATGCAATTAAATTTTTGAAAGAAAAATTAAATTATTTTCAGCAGATGAAAAAATACTGAAGTCTAATCTGAAGCAATTTGCATAAACAAAGTAATATCTTCCTTCTCTCAAAGAGAAAAGGTATTTAAAAAGAAGCAAACTTTAGTTGCCTAATGTACCGGGGCAGAAAATAATGAAAATCTAGACGATTTATCTTCAGAATATAATGTAGCTCTGAAATAATAAGATAAAATTATCTCTTCTTATCTCAAAGTTGGCGCCTTGCCCCCCTCACGTTTCTGACTCGTTCTTTCATATAAAGCGAGCATGAAATGGGCGAGCTAAAGTAATATAAAATGAAGACAAAGCAAGAAGGTTATAATTCCATTATTTTAGCCCCGCGAGAATGGAAGATATGTAGGCGCCATGGGCGGACCTTATAAAAAACTGGACATTCAAAAGTCACTTCACTTACTTCGTATTAAGAATCAAAGTGAATTAAAATAATTTACAATATTTTTCCAACAGTAAAAATTTACGTATTTAATTTTTAAACACTTTCATTTTGGTTTTAGACTGTTGTAATAAATAACAAATAATCTCTCACGGCGATTTTACGTTCTTCATAATATAACTATACTATATTATTGTGTAAGCTATATCAAAAATTGTTCATTTTCTCGGTAAAAATAAAGCTATAAATAGTGAAAATAAAAAGTAAAAGTGTGATTTATTTATATATAATTATATTGTATATATATATATTATTGGATATATAATTATATAATGTATATATATATACTTTTTTTCTATTAATATGATTATCTTGGTGTTTTAATTGTTTATTAATGCGTATTTATTAAAGAGTTTTGTTGGTATTAAATATTTGTGAGCAGCCGCTGTATTAACGCGAGGGGGAGGGGTGCCTTCTCCCCTTGAGGTGGGGGTGATTTAAATTAAAATGGCGCAGGAGAATGTCACTTTTATGCATCTTAACTAGATAGTAAAATTAAGGGGCGAAGTTTGCCCAGGAAGGTGGTAATTAAACATCTACGACTTTGAAGTGTCAACTCTCTTATCTATTTGTTTTATATCCCTCTTAGGGACAAATCAATGAATCGTGCTATGCTTATTATATTTACTGCTTTTGTTGAAAAATGTTTGTGAAGTTAAAATGTAATGATATATTAAAAAAATTATAACTTCATTAAAAGCATATTATATTTCATAATATTGAGAAACGTAACAGCATTCTTAGTTATAAATACCAAACATTATCATCAATTATACGTATAAAACTTCCTAATTCAATCGAAGATGGTTTGCGAGTTGCGACTTCAAAGATGAAGTTTGATAGAAAGGTAATGTAGGAGCCTACTTAGCCTTCAACTATTTCATTTGAATAGTTATTTAGATAAGCATGCTTATAGATTGTGGATATCCATATGATTCATTATTATGAGAATAAGTAAACATTAAGTACTATTTATATTTATTATTAAATAGGATCAGTTTCATCTCCAGAGAAATATATCATAATATGGCATATTATGTATAAATTATATTAGTTTGAAAGCTTTATTTAATAGAAGAAACAAGCCATATGTTGTAACTAAGTAAGACGACATACATATTTAATAAATAAATAAAAAATGTCGTAATTTAAAAAATATATTTTAACATTATTTTATTAATGTATTGTATAGTGTAACTGCTCTGGATAGAGTATAATGTTCATGTCCATTGTTCATACGCCACTGTTTCTAGCACGTACTGTTATAAAAGACAGTTTTCTTAGGTGCTATTTTAATTTAATATTCAATTTAATAGCTTCGTGCTACGCTCGGCGGGCGTCGCTCTTCTCGCCGGGTTATAATAAAAACGCTGCATCGTAGAGATGGCGTAGACCCAGAATATTATGTTGCCGTGAGAAGTTGTAGCACTTAAAGTGATACATGAGCTACGACAAATACCTTTTCACTTTTCTTACTTCCTCTTATCCGCTATAGGTACATGGAATTTTCTTACATTTCATATCTGGGTTATTTTTATTGAAAAATAATTATTTAAATATACCTAATTTTATTTGAATACTATTGTTATAATTTATTGTATAATGATATTTAACTTCTTGGAAAATCTTTAGCTTTAATCGAAAAATATTCATTTGTCAATTATATTGGTAATTCCCAAAAAAACATAGAAAGAATTAAATTAATTATTTTAAATATTTAAAATGTGTGATATTTTTTATACCAGGATGAATTATTAATTTAATTATATTTGTGCAAATATCGAGATACTCAAATATCTGCAGTTATTATAGAGATAGAATAAAAATATTACTACTTAATAGAAAACTAATACGTAAGTGGTTTCACTTCCAGGAATTATTAACAACATGTTAATGTCAACATTTATAATTCCTCTCTTTCGAAGAAAGCTTTAAAAGTATTTCAAACGTAATGTTTAAGGAACTCACGTATACTTTAGGTTATGAGATTAATTCGGCTGAGTGATGACATATTTTTGTGAATTTCAAGTGGAAGAATTTACATATAGACGATTTCAGTCAGAGTTGTTTTTATTTTATAAAGAATAAGTTTAATCCGGCAAAAATATCTTTATTAAAAGTAAAAAAATGGATAAAAAATACCATACCGTTCACATATTATATTTAGTAATCGCTATAATTAATTCGCTTAGTATGCTGAATATATATTTCTATTACTAACCAAATTAAACTAAAATATACATCCATAATAAGTGTATAGGCATTGCACTTGTTTGATTGGTGGGTCATAGCTTGTAGTACCGATGGAATGGTATTTCATAATAATTTAAATGGAAGGTTTATTAATGTATTTCTCAGTAAACAATTCTTGTCAATTTTTTTTTTGTTTCTGCTGGAAATGTTCATAAGTATTCAAAAGTTTTTCTTTATATTAGACTATAACAAAACGTAAACATGCTTTTTATTTTATATTTAATCGACGTATTTAAGAAATAAACAATATACAACTCAAAACTATGTAAATATTTGATATCATAAAATATGTTACTCGTATGTTTGTCATGCATTAACTACATAAGAACAGATAGTTTGTGAAATAAACGCTGTTCAGAAAAAATATTAAAATTTTACAGAAAGAGTTCAAATAATAAAACAGCTAAATTTAATACTGGCTCAAAGTAATTTAATACAAACACGTTTTAAATACATTCTTATGGTGAAAATAATAATTTTTATATGTATAGAAGAACAATTTTACAGGTAAAAGCGTCCAAGAAATAAATTTATTAAGCCAAAATACTGCAATAAAAGAGATCATAGAATCATGCAATTACGAAAAATGCATTATTTTTAAAGATTTTGTTACAAGTACCCAAATTTTCTATCGTCTTATTCCTAACACCCTCCTAGGAATGCCGCTCATTTAAATATCACATTTTTCTTGAAGATTAATCCAGAGCTGCCCATAAAAGAAAACGGGCTTCCCCTTCTTATATAAAGCGACATGGTTTGGGAATTTTATTCCTCCCCTAACATTTTCATGAAAAATTAAAGCGATAAAAAGTTAAGCATTTTTTAATTTATTTATCAGAGAGGATGCCCACTGATCAGTACACGAAGATAAGTGTTTCCATTACTCGTTGCATTTTAAATGCTATTTAAAGATTTATACACTTACATGAATTTGTTTTGTAGAAAAAATATATGCATACGGTAGTTGGGTTAGGTGCCAGTTTTCTAACACGAGTACTTGTGGTAAATTTAATTAATATTATATTCTCTTATTTATATGCTTTTGAAACATTTTTCATTTATATGGGATGAATAATGGAATTAAAGAATGAATGACGTATTTATAGTCTACAAATTAAAACCTTATGATGACTTTATGCATGTATATCTGATGAATACAGTCAACGCTTTCAAGGATAACATTAAATTTTTAAAAATTTAAAAATTGCAAACTTTATATTGTTATATTGATAGGTCAACCAAAAACCAATTCAACTTTCATTTATATATGTATGTATATTTTAAATACAAGTGCATTAAATCCAATATTCGTTGGGCGTATGATTTTCCAGAGTGAAGATATTTTAATTTATCAGGCTCTATCCATTATATACATGTCTGACACACTATTTTGATTTTTATACAACTATTTATTTCATACCTGAAAACAAATTCTCCCGTATCAAGTGGTTTACAAGTTCTCGTAATTACCAACTCAGCAACAGGGTGACATTATTTATAGTGTCATATGTATATATTAATGTTGAACTTGTTTCATTTGAAATTAATAAAGGAATCCTATAAAAAAATCTAAAATTGTTGAATTCATTGAAAATTGCGAGCAAAATTATGATCTAAAAAAAGAAAAAAATGTATATATTTCACAATAATAAATAAGTTGAGGTGATTTGTATACATGCTGTATCATTAGGATTCATTTTGTGTTAAGCTTAAATATTGAATGTATCTAAAAAGATTTTTTTAAATCTCTTCAATACTTATAGTGAACATTTCGTAGCTGTCATGTTATCGAGGTGATCCATCGCGCCACAGCGACGTTGGATGGGATCCATGATAATCTCATGTACTAACCATAGTAAGCTGTCCAAATACTGCCAACTATAAAGCTCTCCCTCATCCACCTCCCAAAGCAAACCTTTTGCCACGGAGTAAATTGTCACTTACGATGTTATTATGAAAAAAATCTTTCATATTACTATTTTGATATATTTATACTTGTCATCTGTATACTACACGGAATCACTGTGTTTATTTGAATATATTTTTTATACCACGTTTGCTCTAAAAGTGAAATATAAAAATCTACACAGTGTGAAGATATCTACTCCGAAAGTTGAGAATATGAATTTCCGCCAGGTAAAGACATGTCTTATCAGATTGTTTTTCACTAGAATTGCGTGTCAGACAATTGTTCAACCCAATGCATGTCGACATTCGATATAATATCTAAAGCTACCAAAATCTCCACTGGTAATAAAATCCGGTATAGTTTGACTGGTTACCCATTCATGTGGTACTTGTACAAAATACTCTCTAATTTAGATAACTGATTGGAAACCAGTTTAATATATAGCAGGATAAAATAAGGTGTAATAGATTATTGAACTAATTTTAATGATTGAAGTAACAACTTACTTGTAATCATTTCAAAATAGTTCAAAATCCAGAAATGTATATCAAGGACCTTTCCCTGTGCTCTATAGTAATCCTGAAGAATCGGAAAGAACAC
>JAGVSQ010014806.1:0-10448 GCA_022683975.1 Rhyacophila evoluta
CTAACAGTGATCTCACATATGGAAGTTTACCAGTTTTAAATAATTCAGAACTTAACTAAACAGTTAATCAATTTTAAAACTTTGATATACTGAAAGTTCCAAAAATGTCAGTAGTTGAATAATTTATTAGATAAGTTAAAAAATATGGCGATTATGTGTTTTTCTGTAAGTTTGATTTGGGAAAAAAAATGGATAAAAAAACTCGGGGGCTATATCTTATTCGAACTAAATCCACGAAGAAAGGAATTTTCTGGAATCGCCCGGGGACTTTCGCAATTTATTTCCGCTAAGTTGAAAATTCTCAAGTGAAATTTAAAATGAAACTTTTCAGATTTATAGCAGAGTTCTTAAATACTTCAAAAGTATTTATTGAAAACTTTCATATAAATAACTCAATAAAGAGAGTGTTTTTATGCAAACACCGTTGCATTCCCATGACACAAAGTACCGATATTGCATTTCTAAGCCGATAGATTTCAACTTCTAAATTCTGGATGCCACTGTGAGATTTTGTAAAATTATGAAAATAAGGTAAATAACGAAGGACACTAAAATATTTTCGCTAAATAGCGAATGAATGGTAGAATAACGCAGCTGATAGGTAAGCGCGTACGATTTGGTGCTTAAGATTACCAGTTCGAGTCCCAAGATAGCCTCGAAAAAAAAAAAAAAAGATGATCGAATGGACGCCCAATGAATTGAACAATCAGGCTGGTTACCAATTCCCCTGAAAGCTATTTCTTAATATGAGTTTTAAAGTTGAACGTTTACATGTACTCCATATCTCGAGTGTACATATTCACTATGTGAATATCCATATTCTACACTTTCAGGGCGAATATGAAAAAAAGACAATAACTTAATGCTTAGTAAATTACAATGTATACATAACAATGAAAGAATTATACTGCGTGTATGTAAAAATATGTTCATGTTGAAATTATTAATGTATACCAGAAAAACCCATTAAAAATTTCAATATTTTTCTTACGTTGCATATTTTTAAATCAAACATAACACCATGGATATATTTTTAAATGGCAGACCACGAAAAACAAATCTTCTAATATTGAATAAAAAACACACAAAATGAGAACGTAAACATTATTGATCAAAGAAAAAAAATGGCGGACAAAGATATTATACATTGAGAGAGAAAAAAATACTTAAACTTTAAAGCACACATTAAATAGTAGTTTTATTAATTTCGGTCTATTTTTTTTTAATGTATTGTTAATTTTTTGGGTTACGTATATAAAGTTTGTATTAAAAATATTCGTGGGATTTTTTCTGCTACTTGTTAATTTTATTGAGTGAAAATTTTGTAAAGTATTTGAAAATCTTCGTCAAACTGAATGGCACATAAGTGAGACGGTGTAACGCGGTGTAAAGGAATTCACCGAGCCTTCCGTCATACCTGAGCGTAAACTTTATCCATTAATAAAAGTGTGGTGGAGTTTACATAGGGGTAGCAGGGTGCGAGATGAGACAGTCACTTATCGCGCAAAACATATCGATTTGTTTGCCATCGCCATTTGTTCGGCATTATGGAAAGGCACGCCCCGAGAAAACAATAACACCGGTGATTTTCTTTCGTGTCTTTACTTAGATAAGAAAGCCGGGTGGTTATGCGCGAACTGAAGAACATAAACCGCGAACGAGGCCCACCGCAACCGCTTAAAGGTCGTATCGTGAACTTTCACGTGGTAAATGATGAAATATCGTCATATTTTAAAAGACATTTCTTAAATATAGAATAACTTTACGTTATTTTTTACGACAGAAAATACAATAATTTAAAGTAAGTGGGCAGCAAAACTCAAATGGAATTGGTTCTTTGACAAATATACACATACAAATTTGCTGACATGCCGACTGTGGAAAGGAAAAATAACGTAACTCACACAGAACCAATTTTAAAGGGGGCACAAAAAACTAACATTTAATGATTTTGAACCAAAGTCAAAATATTAAATAGACACGCCATTCCGTTTTCCGTTTTCCTTTCAACGGTCGATGGTTATCATGGTCGTGAATTTATTTTGTGTACTGCTATCTTTTGAAAGCATACACAAATATATCTGAATCTAATAACTCTCTGATATAATAGGTGCTGATCAGAATCTAGCTTGACTTGTTAGGTGCTATGGGATATCACATTGGTATCATTGTTGGGATTTACTTCTGATTTAGAACCTATCAATTAACTCCTGAATACCCCCGACAGGTTTATGGTAGCAAGCTTCCTTGACCATTCAATGAAGAATGACTTACACTGTTTTGCACAATTAATTATAGTATATATTTATTCCATTTTGGTTTCGTCGTTGAGAATTGACAATTGTATTACTGCATTTTTTCTATTAAGTCGTTATCGTAACTTTATCCATATGGCAATAATAACATTCAATCAATTTTCTCTAGTAATACGGACGGACATTTGTGTCCAATCACTAAATGAAAAATTCGAGACTAGAAAATGATAACTGATGAAAAGAAAATTATATGTAGAGTAAACCATACATCAATTACATGTGCTTATATTCTACAATATACGAGTATATATTGGTAACCGACATATTTTAAGTTCATATAAGATCCCTATAAAATATTTCATCCCTAACTGTTATTAAACACTATATGAGATGTGTATTTTAATATTAACAAACTTGTATTCATACTATTATTTTACGAGCCACCCGTCGAAGATTAAATCGGATTATGCTATATACAGTTAATAAATAATAATATTTAGAGATAAACGACTTATACATGTACGAACATCCATCAGTTTTACTCAGCGTATTACTGTTTAGAGTTGTATCAACCAAACGCCACGTCTCAAATATATTATATGGATGTATACCGTAGCATAACGTACGTAAAAAAATTTAAAGAAGTTCCGTAAATATCAAAGGATCTCTGTACCAAGCACCATGGTTGGCATGTAATAGATTTACATGGCTTCTAGTCTAACTAAATCATGTTCACGAACCTTAAAGAGATGAGAACTCGTTTACCGGAAGTTTCAAGTTATAAAATTATGTGGAAACTAAGTTAAAATGGCCGATCGGTCTGACAAATTGTCAAAATGATTTAAAAGGCCATTTCTTTAAATAATGTATAGTTATCATCAATAGTAAATATTTATTTATTGTTTAACTCCTTTTGATTTTTTAAACTTTTCTTGTTGGTATATTGATATTGATTTGCTACAAATTTAATCTCTGTCATACCGTACCGTATCATATAATATATTGTCAACAATATTGCAGAAATACGTAATTCGATTTCAATCACTTCTCTCGTTTCATTGTCACATTTTTATATGCACATGTGTTAACGATACAGGAAATTGTAAATAATAAAACTATACTTTACAGAGTGATTTAAACCAAAATATCGAGTTACATGTGTTTCCAATATTGGCGACGACATTATATGTATTATGAGAAATTTTACTACTGTTTTTAATATTTTTATACAATGTTTACATATATGAAGAAAACAACAAGTGTCTTAATGACAAGACTTTATTAAAAAAATCATATACAATATATCAAACATAATTGAATATCTAATTTGAAATATCGGAATTAAATCATTAAATATAAAGTTTTAACATAAAAACATCGTCTATATCACAAAAATTTACTGTATTTGAAAAAGTTTACGTTGAATTATTACTGTGATGGATTTCAAAAGTTTTTCAAAATTATCATGAACTACCCACCGAGTTACCGCTGAATGTATTGAGAAGACTGAAATTTTAAGTAAAAAATCCTGCAAATTAAAACCGTTTTCTGTAAAATAAATTGAATTTAATACTAAATTGGTCGTTTTTATTTGAAAAAAAAAAACAAAACATTTTCCACCGAGAATTGACAGTGAACACAATGAACGCGTATTACTTATGTTGAATGTCTGTTGAAAAACAATTCGTAAACATTCTGGTAATATTCAAAAATCGCTAACTGAATTAGTTCAACGTTAAAATACTGAAAAAGGCTCACTGGCTGTTTCGACGCGAACGAAGTGCTTAATTTTCACGCGTCAGCCGCTGTAATCAAATAACGTTACGGCGTTTTAACCCGTTACCTCCTGAAAATATTTGTATTCCTCAGATAAATCACGCCCTAGAGGTTTTCCATCGTTTCGCTGTAACAAAAACCGAAATAGCCCTCGCAGAAAATACCAACAAACAAAAATATAAAACTCTCAGACGGAAATTAACAGCGGACGCCTTCCGGATAATGAAAGGAAAAACCACGTTATTATTGCGCGGAGGACAAAAGTTCCTTTCGAAACAAAGAGAAGGGACATCTGCCGACCGTGTCGAGAAAAGTTCCACATTCCCCCCGGCCACTGGTGCCCGGTCTCCCCTGGGGGGCGAAGATTTACAACTTCATATCACGGAACGAGACCGGAGTGTGTTCTCTAGGTATTATTGCGAGCGACGTCGGAATTTCCCGCCCATTATATTAAAAAACTTGAACGCAGTCGGCGTCTGTAACAGCAACTCGCTTCTATCCCTGCGAGAGTAATCGGTTGGGAACATAAAAATAAACATCTCCACACTGTATACACGTGTAAGTGATGCTATACATTTTGATGATAACACAGATGTCTTATTCGTACTAATAAACAAATACGTTTTCAAGAAAGATAACTTTCATAATGATAATAGATTGTTAAGTATAAAAGTAGGTAATTACTTAATATTAATCGCTTCGGATGAAACAGATTAGCCATGAAAGAAGCTTTCATTTTATTTTATATAATATCGTCCTGAATCCGAATGAAAAAAGCTTTCCGTTCCGAAATTCAAATAGTACTACGTAGATATATAATAATATATTTTGTGTTACAAGTGGATGAACAATGTTTATAATATATTTTTTAAGATATTATCAAAGGGGATTCACTAAGCAAATAATTAATAATCGATGTAATAAGCACAATTTATTGAATAAAAAACTATAAATTGTGTTTTATATAAACCAGAAATAAATTTGGCGGAAAAATAAATCTCCTAGGTTACGATTTTTAAATTTGTGACATTTTTGTCTATAGAACTTACTAGGAAGTTGGAAGAAATAAAAAAGACGGTAGTCCTTATACAAATCGTATCTTTGCTGTTTTTGATGGTTAAAGCAAGCCTTTCCGACGAAAAAACAAAACTTTTTGAAATAATTATTGTGATTAGTGGGGCAAGTTAAAAATTAAATCAGTCAAGTTGTTTAGTGAATATACGAGAAAGGAGAGAAAGGTACAAGCATCGAGTTCTGAGTGGGGACTGGGTGTAGATTATCAATTATGATATCGAGTTTTTTTTTTATTAATATCTTATTTCAGTGTGGAACATATGGTGACCATACGGCATCTGACCTTTCAATTGCTTGGCATTCTCCCAGATCGTAAAAGAGCCTTTATTATCCGAAAAACCTTTACTAACGAATATATCCTGTTGGTGATCCTAATGATATTCAATGGTTACAGATTTTTACGTCGCCAATAATTAAAATAATTTTCTATCTTTATAAAATTTATAAAGCTATCTTTTGAACACATTACATCCAGCGCATACTGAAGGCGAGTATTTAAAAATGATAAATATCCCAAGAAGAAACAGCATTTAGTAAATTTCATTTGCACCGGGTGAAGTGAGAACGAAAAATTCTTAAAGCGTAATACTAGAAAGAACTCAGAAGATCGAATCGGTCGAATGAAAACGGTAGAAGAGGTCTCGCCTAAACTTGATCCGTGTAAGTGGAAAAAGGTATAAGAAACGCACAATTCAGTTATACGAGAAAATGGGCATCCATGCCACACTAACGATAAGAAAATAACGCAAACGACTGCTCTACAGATGTCGGTGTCAATTTTAAGACGATGATGAATGTTCAGTGAAGAACTTTATTAACTTTACTTTGATAATGAACATTTTGATCTAATGAACTTTCAGCTTTATTTCCTGAAATCCTTTTCCGGACAATGAAAGTTTTAGTATAATTTTTTGAAATTAAGAACTTGAAAGTATCTTATTATTATTAAAAATATAATTTTCTTGTCGGTATCAGTGCCATTATAACCAACTTTGCTACAATTTTCCGTAAATTAAAGTTCACTTTACTATACCAATGTCTCATAATGTAAATATTTCACGGCCAAAATAAAATAAAATACGCAGTCTTTAAATATCATTTTGTTCGCATCGTTTAAACTTTATGGTAGTGTAATGCCAATATAATATGCATGAGTAATGTAGCGTATAAGACCATTCCGATGTGAAGTTTGGCAGCAAAATTATCGAACTCCGTCGGAAAGTTTATCAGACGCAGTTCATTCGGGAAGTCTTCGGAGAATATGGAATTGAGAACAATGCTTCGCAATTTATCTCAACATATCTCCGTGATACCGTAACAGTTTCCAAATGTGTTTAACATTCCGCAGTGCGAGACAACTGCTATTAAGCCCCCCGGTAACTTTTCTAGGTCTGTTTTTCTTGCTGGTGAAATCATTTTGTAAAACCAACAAAACATTTGTTAATGCAAGTGCCTACTGCCAAAGTTAATGCAATAAATTTGAATTATAAGTGTAGTTTGATACTGAATTCGACAGCTTGTATTCCATTCGAGATTTATTTGTCTGCATGGTTCTATGCTTCCCACTGTACCGAGTAAATATATTTTGCGTCACATATATGTATATATTACACAGTATAATTCAAATTTCACTAGGCGAGCCATATATACAGATAAGTTTCCAATTAGTATTAAAATCAGAACCAAAGATATAGATGTTTATGATTCATTTTAAAAGCGAATTACAACCAATTCTCTAAAACAATAGATTGTTTATGTATATGTTTAAGTTTTGATTGTAGTATATTTTTTAATACTTAAATTACTTTTTAAAAAAATTTGGAATATGATTTTTTTGCCAGGATCACTCCGATAGGGCATATGGATCTTTACAGTGTGAGGATATCCGCTCCAAAAGTAGTGTGTACGGATCGCCACAATGTGAATACATGTCTTGACAGATTATTTTTTATCAAATAATTGCTTAATCTAATGGGCATCTAGTTCTGCGTTTTCAGATATTTAAAAATTTAGCAGATGTGGTAATTGAACCCACACTTTTCAGGTACGAGGCACGTACGCTAACCTATCCGCTATCAGCGAGAGAAAAAAAATGCTTATATTATTTGAAGTATTGAATATAATGTTACTAGTATTACAAATATGTGCATGTAAACCTACAGTATTATGATGATAAATTGTTCGAAATAGTAAGTCAATTGAATACAAATGAAATTGAAATAACGAAAAACAATGCTTGTCGTTTTAGATTAAATTTCGTTATAAAGCGGCACTTTGTTTGGAAAATTGTATGTCGCTTTGGTTAGCAGACTTGGTAAGGGCACACATTTCGTTACTAGAGTTACGAGCTACAATCCCGTAGCTGCGTAAAAGTTTTCAAAATTTCAGGACTCGATTTCCAATTTAATGGACAAACAAGTTGACAACTCATTAATCATCGTAAAAAATAGGCTATGTGTTATGATAATTTAAATACGGTGTTTTGATTTTCATTCATTACTTGACACACTCGTAAATAGTGAAAGTAAAAGATAACAAACAAGAAACGTAATAAATCACGACGTTTATTTGCTAAATTTTCGAATCGAATGCATATTATTATTCCGATAAAACATCGACAATAAACGGGGAAAATTTACCGAGGTTGTTTTGAACGAGGGATGGGTAGAAAAAACTTCCACGCATTTCGAGTTATTTACGTTCGATCCAGAGGCACTATTTCATCGTCACGTCAACCAGGCGCGAGTCGCGAGTTCGCAAACACTCATCGAGTTTGTTGATTCGATGACAATCGACTCAATAAGCATGAATCGGGCGCGTAGACGGCGTTAAAACCGACGCCGGCGCCGGTGCCGCAGCCGTCTTCCCGCTTGACTTTTATTGACTTCGCCGATGGGAGGAAAGGGAAACCCCCGAGAAAATATTTCACTCCCAGCATATTTTATTCGAAATCTATTTTCATAGCCGGGAGCGTTATTGTTGAGTGTCGGCTGTCGGGAAGCGAATCGATTATTACGAGCGCTCTTTATCCGGCATCTTGCGCGACAAGCACTCATACCTAACAGTCTTGAGTGCTGAATCATTGATAACATCTGCGAAGTTTATTTAAGTCATTTAAATAATGTTCGAGCGCCGGGAAATTCGCAGCTTTCCCTTTCGTTTGCGAATTGTCGGCCGACAAATGGAAATTTTGTAGCGGGTTTTCATTATAATTCAATTTCGGAATGGCAATGATATGCGAGAAGTGTGAGCCTACATATTAATTGAAAACAATATTATTTTGACTCGCATATAAGTACAATATCTATTGTAAGCCTATCATTTTCATTAAACTCGATGTACGATTATTTCACAATTAGGGTTCTCTGAATCTCAACCAAAGTCAAATTATAAATCTGACTGGCACAATTTAACGAAACCAACACCAAATTTTAACTTAATATAATCATGCAAAAACACTCATTTTGGAATATTATATATACATACTCGTATATGAAAGAACGAAAATTCCTTAATAAACACTAAAATGCTTAAAATTGTCACAGACGCGAATTGATACGTATTATACGAAAACTAGTTAATTAAAATTCTCAATATATGAATTCATTAATCCAATCAATGGAAATAAAACTCTTCCTGCTAGTAGAGAAGTAAGTAAATACACTTCGGAGCCTGCGATCGACTTTTTTAACCTTTGACTGCTAAGCAGCAATATACACTCGTTCGTGATATCATCGAAAAATGCTTACACTGGTGGTTTTTGCATCTTTGCGTTTAGCTTTTTTTAATAATGAGCAAATTGAATATGTACGATAGGATGCTTAATCATAATACAGTGTATTTATCAAACAGACTATAAATCAGTTCCTCACTAGGATTTCAAGATTTTTAGACACTGTAGCAGCGAAAGGGTTGAAATTTGTCAATGCTTTTAGAATTAACAATTTTTATCTTTTTACGATTTAAACCAATAAATTTAACACATATTTTTTATATATACACCACGTTCGCTCCCAAAGTGGAGCATATGGATCTACACAATGTGAAGATCCACTCAGAAAGTAGAGTGTATAGATATTTGCAATGTAAAGATTGACAGATTAATATTTCACGAGAATTTTTGCCACGCAGTTGCTCAACCTAATGGGCATCCATTTTTCCGTTATTAGATTTTTTAAATCGAACGAAAATTGAACCCGCATTCCCCTGATTGCAAGGCACGCACGCTGCCGATTATGACGGTAGCGAGGAGATTTAATTGTATGGATAAAAATACTATTAAGTATTTATATTTTTATTTATTATACCATGTTCGCTCTCAACGTAGAGCATATGGATTTACACAGCGTGAAGATATCCACCTGAAAGAGAAGTATATGGATCTCCATAATGTGAAAAAATCTTAACAGATTATTTTTCACGAGCATTGTCTGTCAGACAAATACTCAACCCAATGGGCATCCAGTCCTGTATTTTTCGGATTTTAAAAATCTGACAGATGGGGAATCAAAGCCGCATTCCCCGGATTGCTAAGCGCGCACGCTACCAACTACGCTATCGGGGAAACAAAAATACGTATACACAAAATAGCATATATGTACTAAAGCAAAGACATAAAATAAAATACCCGTTGATTTTCAATTTATTTGGCCTAGAATTCTCACAATATATATGTTTTATCCATTATTAAATTTACCTACACGGGTTTCCTTCGAAACAAGATAAAATCAAAAATGTGTGACATGGCTGAATAAGTTTAAGACTCGTCGGTGTCATAAAAAATATAGGTATTTATGGGTGTGTTACAATCCCCAAAAAGAAAAGTAGAGGCACATGCGTGACCTTTATCCGGAAACACAAGGTAAGTCAACAAACAGGGCGAGTGTTTTTATTGAATAAAAAATCTATTCGTGGTGGTTCAGAGGAGGAAACGACACGTTTTGTCGGAATCGTCCCTTTTCTACAGGACACAAATAATCTGATAAAGTAACAATTTATAGAATGTTAGAACAGTACATAGTAAAACAAACAACAGTAAAGAGCACAATACGAGCAAAATGAGCTTTATCGATCAAAAAAGACTTTATGAAACAAATCTTTACCTACCAGGACTACGTATGTAAGTCCACGAGGGATAATTCTTGAGAGCGATTTTAAAATTAGTTATTTTTTACTAGGCATCCTATTATACAAACAAATTCAATAGTAAAGTTTTGTAATTTCGTTATATCCAACTTTGTTTTCTTGTATATCGCACTCCCATAAATAAATACACTTATACAAATACATAATATTTTCGACTGATGGTGCTTGATGAAAATTGATTTTAAATTCTAAATTATT
>JAGVSQ010014807.1:0-10448 GCA_022683975.1 Rhyacophila evoluta
ATTCTATCCTAGCCTATCATTTTAGACCGAAATCGTCTTCCTTGGCTTAGTATACCTTTTTGTTAAGTGTTAAATGATATCAGCAGTTTAAAAAATGTGAGAAATCTAGGATCCTACCAAATTTTTATTTCTTTGTAACTTTTGATGTTGTAATATCTTCAACTGATCTTGAAAATATGTCTGACAAGCAAGATGAATGATCGATATTATAAAAGATTTTTTTTTATTTAATATAATATAGTCTGTATTGTTTATCAAAAAAAGTAAAGTATTATTATTTAATTTCTATATTTTATAGAATGCACAGCATAATTTCGCACAAACTTTGAACCTCGAGTAATACAGATTTACATTAAACAATGTTTTTGTGGAACCACATTTGTTTATTTTCGCTCCGATTTATCAGTTGAAATTGAAATCAGATTTGGCAAAGCCGGCTTCATGTAAATTATAAAATATGTGGAAAAGTATAAAACTATTATTTCAATTAACTGAATTATTTATAATATACTATCAAAAGTTATAATAAATCTAGGAATTCGCTGTAGATACAGTGATATACATTATTTATTAGCCAAAATTGTATTTTAAACAACAGCATGCTAATAAAAAATGAGGTGTTATGCATTAATTTGCAGTATCCTCACAAATATCTATAATTGGATGAGTGATAGGGCTGTAGAAATGTTTATATTTTATATTTAATCATATCTAAGTATGAATAAATTCACTTTAAATTATAAAGATTAAATAGTTTTGAGGATGGTGTACTTGACTTCTGATTATAGCATCTGAGTGATAGCAATAAGATCATTTTTATATCATGTTAACACAGCTAACTACATTATTATATATATTTTTTTCTATTTCTGGAATATTTACATGCCAATGTTTTCTAATATAGTAATATTAATTTTTTTTTAATTGTATTATATAAGATAAAGCGTTCAGTAAGCAGTTAAATCTTATTGTTGCCACCTTCAAACTGTAATCAGTATCACACCAACCTTAACTCATGTTATTTTTATACCAGTGGTTCTGCTTGGGATCTTGAATCTTCTTTCCATTGTTGTTAGTACAACAACAAAATATATGTAGGACATGGCTTGGATTGTTCCCAGCATTCCATAAACAACCATGAACCAACGCGGAGTGGTGAACCTCTGTAAGAATGCTGGACGGAAGTTCCATGCTCCGCATGATGGGTCGTCGGTCTGGAAATCCAATGTATTATTGATAATGTTAGAAACAAAGTTTATTGAGGTTACAATAATTTGAATGATTACAAAATGAGAGTTTGAAACCTTCTTAATATCATTAATAATATAATATATAGGTGCACTTTTTCTTTTCAAAAAATTGTTCTAAAATTGTGTGCGCGCTTTGTTTTATTTTATAAAAATATATTGAATTATCTATAACTGTTTTGAATTTCTATAGATATTCTCAACTTTTGAATGTTATAAATATAATATATCCGTGTTAGGCCGAGACTACGTTAGATGCCTCGGTAGCAGAGCGTCAGCAGCAAAGCGTCGGTAACAAAAATGCAAAATAACTATATATAGCTGAGTAAGCAAATGAGCAAGTTTGGCAGCAAAATTTGATCACTTGCTCACTTGCTCACTCACCTATTTATAGCTATTTTACATCTCTATTGCCGACACTTTGCTGCTGTCGCTCTGGTATTGTAGAGCCGGTTTTATTAAAACTGTCTTAGTGTGTAGTATTTAAAATAAAAAATCATCACTGCATCAATATTATTTTTTGTACAATAGAACGTCAGTAGAGCTCTTTAATTCGTTTCAGATCCTTGGACTTATACCAAATAAATTTTTCCCATAAGAAATATAAGGAAAGTGATTAATCCGTTTCCATGAAAAAAATCCTATTGTTATTGACATATTACACATTGTATAAAATTGTCTAAACACAGCTTAACAAATTAGTACTATTGCAAGATAGTATCACATTTCTGAAACATCCTGAAGAGAAGGCAGAAGTAAAGGATCTGCAATGATTTAAGGATTTAAAACACAATTTTTCACATCATAACAGGATGTATTTCAAGTTGATCTTATTCCAAAGCGGCCGTATACCGAGGTAACACTGTATATCAAAAAAGAAAGATCTAAAATGTATTTCAAATTATGTATACAAGTATTACATTGACTTACACAATTTCTCATAAGGAAGCGTAGAAATCCTCCATGATATTTACAGTATGCCCTATTTTTACCACTTCTACACTAAAGCATGCAGAGCATATTACTATAGTAATATCCTTAATATAAAAATAATTTTCATTATTATCATTATTTAATTATTTATCTTTGTATCACAAGAATTGATGACCAGAAAATCACTCAATCTAATATGTATGTTGTAATTATTTAATTATGATGATAACAGTGTTTATTACTGTATTTCATTGAGACCCTTGTCTGTTCAAGCATCTTTACATATATATATATATATATACATTGCAGATGTCTAGGTATTCGAAAAGATCTTTCTTGTCTACCTTCCAAACATTGTGTTGCCCGATTAAGGAGTTGAAACAAAGTTGTTTCAGCTCTTACTAAACAATGTTTGTATATTTTTTCTCTGCATATTATCTCTGGTAACATAATATATTCTCTATTGCAAGTATTTATAAAGCCTTTGATAACATAAATTATTTATACAGTAGTATTTATTTAAGAAATGTATTATTTAAATGGAAGGAATAGAATTCATTTCAATAATTCCATAATGGATGGTTGTTGTTGATGAGGTTGTTGAAGATATTGAATTGAAAAAGAAGTAATTAACTTTAAATGTATATTGACACCTGTTTTATGGAATCGATTTATATTGATGGCCAGGTGTATTGTTTACTTTATATTATAATTGAAACGTTTTACTTTCATCTCTTCATGTGATGTCCAATATTAAAACATTTTGCATTACTTCTAGACCCCTTGAATTGATAGCCTCCATTTTGATTTAGTGCTGCATTGACTAAATACTTTAAAATTCAAATAAGGTAAAATGTTGATTTTGAATATCGTGCTCAGGCACTTCGAGCAACTTTACTAGTCTCGTTTCATTAATTTAATATAATACTCAGGAATACTGTAAGAACGCACAGAGCATAGGATCAAGATTGAAGTAAAACAATCTTTGATGTATATATCCAGCAGCGAATTAATTGTGATCACCATAACAATGATTTTACGAATATATAGATTCAACCCTGTTTCGGCAAAAGGCATTCAGTTTTTTGAAAAATGTTTTTAGTTGAGGATCACAATGTACACAACTAAATACACATTCTGTAAAAAGGAATCAAGCCATAAATGCAGAAATTAAGCTTTAGATTTAAAAAAAGAAGGAACGACCAAATTTCTATCCAGGAAAAAGGAACGAATCTCATTCACGGCATTATTGTTCTGTGAGGGTTTTTTTGCCTAAATAGAGTTGTGCCTAAATGTGTAATAGTTCCTAAAGTGTGTCTTTGTTTTATATATGCTGATATATATATATATTTATTTACAAAAAATTACATTCTGCATAACATGAAATTGACAATGGCATTATACTCATACATGTTTTAATCAATATTTCTTATCATCTCCTTTGCTACTGGCGATGACGTTTTTGGAATTCATTTCGATGATTACTCTATCTATTTTATCTGTCATCATTTGTTTTAATTGTTTAATAAATACAGATGCAATATCTTTTGATGACATTACTTTGCTATCAAGATAACTCCAAATTCTTTGACTGATTTGAATAACAAATCAAATCAAAAAATACATTTATAAGCAAGACGTGGTTTGGTATGTATTAAATGAAAAAGATGATATATAATATTTCCTTGTTATGGAAGATGTTACAAAGTACATAATTAAGTTAACAAGCCACAAGTGATTAAGAAATTTGTGGAAGTTTCGTGGTTAGCAGTGGCTATTCATTCATGACTCATAAAATATAAAACAGTGAAAACCCCTTAACATGAAATCGCTTAATGTGAAAAATCGGCTAGTATCAAATAATACTGCGGTCCCGTCAAAATCCATGTAATTTCATATGTATATTTTTTTTTCAACATTTAACATGAAAAAAAAATCATTTAACATGAAAATATTTTGCTCCTCGAATGAACAAAATGTATTGGTAGCGGGTCGTCACCTAGATGTTTTTGTCCTTATTTTCACTAGAACTGAAGTGTATTGGAACACGAAACGAAACCCCAAACAACACTTTTTGCATTCGAAGGAACAAAATTTATTTACCATTTGCAGCCGCGTAATTATTACCGAGATGTTATCAAATATACCTTTTTTTCAAACAATAATGACTAGGTACTGCTCGTCTTTATGTAAAAGCAATCCCGATTTGTCAAAGTACAGTTTGTCTTCCAACTCGGTGACGTTGCATATTTTTAAGTGCCGAATTTCGTGTTTTTGTGAAAAAGATGCGATTTATTGTTAGAACAATATATTTTTTTGAGTATTTTTTTATTGAATACCGGACCTGATATATTATATTTGTCAATGTATATACTGTAAACGTAGTGTTAATTTTAGCAGAACATCGAATTATTTAAATTTTACGACATCGGAAACATTAATGGGATACAATTTTTGTATCTATTTTTAACATGAAATTCATTCTACGTGAAAAAATATTTCAGTCTCTTGAGTTTAATATTGAGAATTTTCCCCTCTAACACTTACACGAGTTGATCAGTCGCATTTAAACCAGTGCTTCTCATTTTTGTATAGTACGGCTCCTCAAACATTTTATTTCAGCAAACGTTTCCGGTTTGAGTGAAAAGCATACGGCGATTAAATGTACCGTCATTTTTAAATATCATAGATATCAACACTCAAAAATTGAACACAACAACTTACGGTTAAATAATCTAGTCGGCCATTGTTATTTACAGTAGGTTTTAATATTGCCATACAAATAAACAAAGAGTGGCAATAGAAAATTGGAAATCATTCAAAATACTATAGATGGTAATCACATGGGTATCATGTGTATATTTTTTAATAATGTCAATTAATATAAACATATTATAGGTATAAGCGGACACGTAAATCACTATGAGTTTCTTTGGACTTTGAATGAACTGTTCGGCACTTAGCACATTTCAAATTGAGTTAAATTTCTAAAACATGTCATTCAAAAATGTATACAAAGTGAACAGAGTTGACAATCTTAATTGAGTAATATAACAGGAAACTCATCACTCGTATCTTCCTATCTGCCCAGTACTCATATGAAGTAAACGATAAATAAAATAACATTGTTAAGCTGTTCATTCTGTTGTAAATACTAAGATGAAATACTTTGAAACGCTATATATCTGTTGTACGCACTGAATTTAAATCCCCTCAAAATAAAATTTACGATTTTAATTTGAAATATAGGTAAAGCCTCTTTAACACGGCACTTATATAACATGATTCGAGAATTAGCGGAAACTCTCATAAAGCACGGGATCACGTTAACGCGACTTGAAAATTAAAGCTTTGAATTAAATAAAGGCTTAACGCCAAACCATCAAAACTAATTCAAATACATGTATCATGTACAAACATAATATTATGTTTCTCTAATTCTTCTTGAATTTAACTCCCTTTTTGCACTAACTAGTTCTTTGTGTCATATTAGGCCGAGGCTACGATAGATGCCACGGCAGTAGAGCGTCGGCAACA
Organism: Rhyacophila evoluta; assembly: GCA_022683975.1. Taxonomy (NCBI): domain Eukaryota; kingdom Metazoa; phylum Arthropoda; class Insecta; order Trichoptera; family Rhyacophilidae; genus Rhyacophila; species Rhyacophila evoluta. Next base: position 5,718 of record JAGVSQ010014807.1, read on the forward strand.
GAGATGCAAAATAGCTATAATTAGGTGGGAAAGCAAGTGAGCAATTTGTTGTAACGACAACGTGTTGTCGCGCTGGCGAACTTGTTCACTCGGCAATTTATAGCTATTTTCCATCTCTGTTGTCGACGCTCTGCTGCCATGGGATCTATCGTGCCCGCGGCCTTGTACTATAATATTTATGTCGTTCTATGACGCAAATTTTAATACCATATTTTTATATCGCTTGAGAATTGCGTCAGCGGACTTACTTCACCCTTAAAAAATATTGAATCCCGCACATTCTTGTCAAAATTTGACTTGCAACTAAATTCTTGGGTGCACTGCGGTGTTCATATGCTACACGGAGAAAGCATATTTGAAAACAAGTAAAAGAAGACTGACGTGCTTGGGAATTAAAGTACTAAGCGGTTGCTGGTAAGACATGCCTGGATCAAAAATGATTAAAACTAAAGAAAACATGTATCCCTAATTAAAACCAGGTCAAATTATCTGTGTTGATTTTGAGATGCTTCTAAGTATTTTAAGACTCTTGTAATCAGTGAGCTATCGAATATGCTATCCACTGAACAGTAAAATTGCTGATAAAAAATTGATTGTCGATCGATTATCTATTAATTATTTTTGTCATAAGAATGAACTCGGTGATTATTAATACCTTAAATAATATTACTTCAAGTGGAAACGAAATATAACTTCCACCTGGCCGTAATACAAAATTATCTGACAATCTGTATTAATTAGATAGACCCTTCATGTATTTATCTGTATTCTTATACATGTTTTGTATACTTATTGATTTTGATATATGCCATATGGAGCAAGTTTATTGATAAGAAAGATAAGTTTTATCTTTAAGACTGAATTAACTATCGAAATGATTATCTGTAATTTTAGCACCAAATTCAGTTATAGAAAAAAATAGTGAACAATTTTTGACATTGTAAACTAACACGATTTTATGGGCATATTAAATGAGAGAATTCATACACGACTGTCAATTTTCTTTGGAATACGTATTTTGGCATTTATATTATGTTCTGTATGTGCGACACGTTTTTCAAAATGACAAACAAAATATCTTATATTAGACTGGCAACAACGCCTAAAATTAGACATATATTTATATTCTTATTCTTGCCTATTATTTAATAATGTTAGGTTAGTTTCAGTCGATGTTCTTACAAATAAAATATTTGTTGACATTTCCGCAATGTGAAGATTTATACCGACATTTTGTGAGTAAGAACGTGATTTTAGAATTATTCTAATAAAACTAATTTATTATATTCGAACATATTTCAAAATCTCAAAAGTCCTTTCGTAATTATAAACGTTTATATAGGTTTTTACTTCTTACATATTTCTTATGCTTAAATAATTTTGCTTATTTTAGTTTTAATATTGCTTTATTTTTGCGCAATTTCAATGCCTTAAATAATTGTATAGCCTTGATTTGTCGGATGCTATTACAGAATTTAACAGTATAGATATAATATATTATATGTTTATGGATTAAACTTTCTCAAGTGTGTTTTGTACTTATTATGGTTGATCCCCAATAGCGTTGAGGTTAGCGTGCGCGCCTAGCGACCCGGGGAATGTGGGCTTGATTCCCACATCTGTCGGATTTTTAATAATCCAAAAATGAATAGATGCCCAGTAAATTGAGTATTTGTCTGAAAAAAAATACTCGTGAAAAAATCTATTAAGACGTCCTTATATTACGCTGATCCACACACTCCACTTTCGGTTTTGGATATCTTCACACTGTGTGGATCCTTATGCTCCACTTTGGGAGCAAAAATGGTACAAAAAATATGAGTATAGGATAACCAATATATAAAATTTGTATATATTTTTCACATTTGGCTGGTTTATTCACGAGTTTTATGAGCCCTCGCATGATAACATTCGTTCATTAATAAAGACATTTATCCTGATGCTTCGAATCATATATATGTAATCAATTATACTACTAATACTACTTTACGTATAGAACTAAAATAAATAACATTCACTTGAAGTATTTGCGTTATAAATACTAAATATATTAATTTTCATTGATTTTAATACCATAATATTCATGAAAGATATCAAAAACTTAGACATTTATTTATTTAATCACTAGTGAGTAGAACATTAACAATATTTATCATTTTCTTATCTCAACGGTTGTATTTTATGTCGAAAAACGGAACACACGTGTGGATTTAATGATATTAATTTATTTTCTACCAAAATCAGAATAACCATGATATATGAATCGTTGAGTTGCAAAAAGCATTCTAAATGCTTGCCAACAAGCCTCGGGAATATTTTTTGCAACTCGTCGATTCATATGAAAGATCCTGCTGTTCAATTTGTAAATAAATAATAACTTTATAAAACTGTTTTGATTATCATTAGGGAAATTCAGTATGCTTTTCTATCATTTGTAGAGACAAAGGAGAATATTGTGCTATATTTAAAACGCCGGAGATTTATTTTTGTGTTATTGTGAGAAATACAATTCATATCTCTGTTATATTAATGTAATATTGGACGAGTCGTGAAGATAATCTACAGTTGACAACACTGTTATGGCGGTATTTGAGTGGTAAATAAATGGAGTTTGCAGATTTTAATATACTTCAACGCAATCATTTACACGGAGGTGCGATTTTTAACCCTATGATTGTTAAATAACGGTATATCGTCGTTCGTGATATCAACGGTAAATGCTAATAACGATTATTTTTAATTGTCTTGGCGTGAAACTTTTTTTGATATTATCTACAGTGAATATGAAGGATAGTATGTTGTATAATCCAGTGTTTTTTTTTTTTACCAAAACTAACTAATTAATTCTTTAAAGGGTTTTTTGTTTGCCCCCTAAGGTTTTTTTTTCTTTTTGAATTCTATTTCTGTAAAAGTGTTTATAGATATAAATTACTGAAAGGTAGTCTTCCCGGTAGCCTAGTTGGTAGCGTACGCGCTTAGTAATCCGGTAAATGCGGGTTCGATTCCTCATTTTTATTATTTTTTATTTTTATTATTTCGATTTATCAGATTTTAAGAATTCAAAAATGCAGGACTGTATGCCCATTGAATTAAGTAATAGTCTAACGAACAATTATCGTGAAAAATAATCTGTCAAGACGTCTTGACATTGCGGAAATCCATATACTCCTCTTTTGGAGTGGATATCTTGATACTGTGTAGATCCATATGCTCTACGTTGGGAGCGAGCATGGTATATACATATATTTAAAATATATATATATTGAATTATAACTTTTACACGTTAAACATTCTAGCCTTTTTCTAAGTATTTTAAATGAATATCACACATTTTTTATCGAAGACTTGACAAAATATCATTACACGTAGAAAATACTGGTGAATTTACATAGTTTTTTTTTATAAAAAGCGACTGTCATATGCAGGCGCCCCTATGCTGTGCACAATCTGCACATTAGCACGGCGCGGGCCTGCTTCATGTTACATTTTATACTAGGATTCTGAGATTTCCTAAAACATCGTAGTACCCAAAGAGTTAAATCGTACTATGGGCTACTATAAAAAAATGCTAAATGAAACAACGAGGAAAAAACTTTCTAATAACACATTTTAGGAGCAAAAATATCTAATTTACTTCTCGACATAGCAAATAAAAAAACTCATGGCTATGTTTGAATTACAATACGAATGTGTACTATATTGGTGTGAGTTGCAAACAAAGTATGTGTAAGAATTCAATATAAAATAAATAAAAGCTTATAAAAACGAAATAATTAGTAACGATGTAACTAATAGGATGCATCGAGTAGTTTTGTTGAATTCGTGTTCATTTTGTTTTGTATTTTTTATTTCGTAGAGTAGGATTGCCATATAGCATATGGAGAGATCAGTTGGTATAATATATGAATATCAACTGGTGATATGTTTTGGATCCTCATATAAATTTTTCTTTATATGAGTAATCTTACTTAAATCCTATAAAATTTATAGATTACGGATAAAATTACTTGGGACTGATCGTTAACTATTTTGTAAATCCCTTTATATCTAAATATTTTTATGAACATGGGGGATATATCCAAAATGAACTTATTCTACTATGTCAAAATTAAAAAGGTAACCTTCTGAACAAGTATTTTTGTAAACAATAACCATATAACATATGTTTCAATTTTTATTTTTAATATTTTTGAAATTGATATATTCTACTGGTTTGCATGTTAAATGGTTACTGATTTGTTGAATCACGGTTTTAATTTGTTCTAATGTGCTGAATTAATTAAAGGATCAATATTATATCGTTATCGCTGAAGCCATAATACGTAAACTAGAAATTACTTATCAGGACACAAAATACTCAAGACTATTTTAGCCATAGATATACTATATTATGTTTATCGCTGATTGATATTGATTTCTATTTCATAATGACTTATTAAACATGTTTATAGATTTAGAAAATGTTTACTCCTTTTAATATATTTAGGCAACTTGCGAAAACAAAATGACTCAATATAAAACTTCTAGTTCTTATAAAAAAAAAAAAAGTTTTATATGATATTTAAATATTATAACAATTATTATGCAAAACACAACTTCACTGCAAAGAGTTTAAGTATTGAAACAAAAACTTAAGAACATTTATATTGTTATTACAATAAAATATTTTGGCTTGCATATACTTGCTTTCCCCTCCACCACCCGCCACGTCTCCACACCCGTTATGCGGGC
>JAGVSQ010014808.1:0-10446 GCA_022683975.1 Rhyacophila evoluta
TATCAATAAAGCCAAACGTGTGATTTTTATAAAACAAGTTGAATGTTACCGACGACCACAAAAATGAGCACACCGCCGCAACAGACGGATTCTGAAACGCACAAATTTGTGCGCCCCGTAAACCATGTGTTAATATTGATTTATTACCAAGGTTGTGGCGCTATCGGCTGTGAGCTTCTGAAGAATTTTGCAATGATGGGGGTGGGAAGTGATGGTGGTCAAGTGACAGTGACTGACATGGATCTCATAGAGAAATCTAATCTCAACCGACAGTTCCTATTCAGACCTCATGATGTCCAGAAACCTAAATCTGCCACCGCCGCCAGTGTAAGAATAATTTCTCCATATTTACTAATATCAACCAAATGTTTGTGTCTGTGAGAATCTATTACATACTTAGATCTTTCTGAATAACGACGTGTATTAAGTCGTATACATTGTGATTATCGAATAAAAGCTAATTGCATTCCACAATTAAAGTTCTTTTGTATGAACTGTCTATGAATAGAGTTTATGCTGTATATTTTTATCTTTGCTTATTTAAGAGTTTGTTGCAGAGTTCATTTTTAGGGCAACTAATGCTGTGGTAGTTCACTGTTGGGAATATGAATGCAAAAATTCACAACTCATGTTTAAGAAAATGTTACATAAAAAGAGTATTGTCAAATGATAATAAGAAAACATGTTTGGCTGTATTGATTTGTTAATGAATTATTCACTTTTTAGGTGATAAGGCAAATGAATCCGAACATGAACATTATCTCTCAAGAGAACAGAGTAGGACCTGAAACAGAAGGAGCTTACAATGATGCTTTCTTTGAAGAGTTAGATGGTGTGGCAAATGCTTTGGATAATGTAGATGCTCGTATCTACATGGACAGGCGTTGTGTTTACTATAGGAAACCTCTCTTAGAATCTGGCACCTTAGGATTGAAGGGCAACACTCAGGTAAAAACTAGTATTATTGTATGTTTAAATGTGTTTACATTACAGTAGAAAATGATACACATTTTCCAGTAAAATAATATAGATATTTCAACTAATATATAATAACTTCGATGCTGGAGATCCACAGCAAAAATGTGATGACCGAAATCAATTCCATTGAGAAAGGGGGAAATTGTTAGTGAGTCTTGACTATCTAGATTATATTTTACATTCAAACATTGTGGTTTATTTGTATATTTTAACCCGCAGTTTTCGAAGTAGAGTTTTTTAACTAGTGCCTACACAAAACCATAGTCAACATGTATTAAATAGATGTTGAGGTAGGACTTGCCCAGGCAATTTTTGTCTGCATAGAGAGGTCTCTTCTTTTGAAGACTTTATCTTTAACAGTTATATTTAATTATAAAACTTTCATTCGCAGGTAGTGGTGCCATTCTTGACAGAATCATACAGTTCATCACAGGATCCACCAGAAAAGAGCATCCCAATTTGTACTCTGAAGAATTTCCCCAATGCCATCGAACACACGCTGCAGTGGGCACGTGATGAATTTGAAGGTCTCTTCAGGCAGGCTGCAGAACATGCGGCTCACTATCTTGCTGACCCACAAGGATATCTGGAACGCACATCTAGATTGCCAGGAGGGCAGCCTCTTGGGGCATTAGAGAGTGTCAGGGTAATTATTCTTTAATTGTTTTTTTTTTTGTTTCAATTTTCATTTCTAATCTTATATTTTCATAATATTTCAATTCCTATCTCTTCTAATTAAAAATATTACCATTATAATATGTGATTTTTTATGCCAAAATTTAGTATTTACTTGTTTATTGTTAATTGAATAGTAATCATATAATTTTTTTTTTTTTAGGATGCTCTCGTAAACCGGCCTAAATCATTTGATGAATGCATAATTTGGGCTCGTCACCACTGGGAGGCGCAGTATGCCAATCAGATCAAGCAGCTACTCTTCAATTTTCCACCAGACCAGCTGACCACCAGTGGACAACCATTTTGGTCAGGGCCCAAGAGATGCCCTGAACCTCTAAATTTTGATCCTCAGGTGGATATGCATCTTGATTATGTAGTGGCGGGTGCTAATCTCCAGGCTCAGGTATACGGAATCCCTGGGTCCAAGGACCGGGAGCAAATTGCAAACTTCCTGTCCACTGTCAAAGTAAGATTTTTTATTGACACCTTTTATTTGAAATATCATTTTATATAATTTTATCAGAAAATTCCTGACTAACTGATCTAACAGAAAGAAGGGAACAGACAGTGAAATTACTTAAGTACATATTGTATTATATTTGTTTCAATGAACAAAACATGTTTAAAAAGTTTCAGTTGTCATTTTGTTTTAGAAACACGTGGAATAAATTTGTTACAATTTAGGTAAGGATTTGTTTATGGGACATGATTTTGTTCAAAAGAGGCCAAATTGTCAGTCACCCTGTACCAGAAACTTTACTTATTTAAATAAATAAAAAGGCTACTACTGTTTGCATAAATGTGTTACTTTAGAATATTAGAGTCGTCCAAGAAAATATAATTGCTACATTATTTAACAAATAACAAAAATTATTGAATGTATTTTTAAAATACTATAAAATATGAATAAGAGGTACTTATTTAGCGTGTGTAATTATATGAACCAACATGAGGGGAATAAATGGAGACTGATATGATGAACATGACATCTCCAAAAATTCCTGTGGCTGCCCAATTTTGATTAATCTTTCCGGATCATACCAGCATTCCATTAAGTTCAATATCCAGTTAATTTGAAGACTAGGCAAGTCAGATTAAGACTTAAGCCATTCATATTATCTGACCAAGTTAGGCTCACCGCCACAATATCACTCTTATGGTAATGAATAGTGATATGATTTTTTTTATTTTACCACCTCACTTGAAATGAAGTCATACCACCCTATCTCTGCTAAATATTGGAAGGAGCTGTTCTCTGTAGACTGTTGCTTAGAATTTCTATTAGGCACATTGATTCGTAACCATGACCCAGCATTTAAGTTTTTAAATTATGACAAACTATTATAATATTTATTTGTCATGTTAACAGGTGCAGAAATTTGAGCCTAAATCTGGAGTGAAAATTGCAGTGACAGACGCTCAGCTCATGCAAGGAGGAGATGATTTGGATGAGGATCGAGCATCCACCATTATGGCTGAACTGCCGTCCTCTGATTGCTTGGGAGGTCTCCGAATCACACCCTTGGACTTTGAGAAAGACGATGACTCCAATTTCCATATGGACTTTATTGTTGCCGCTTCTAACCTGCGAGCCACAAACTACAAAATTACCCCGGCCGACCGCCACAAGTCAAAACTCATTGCAGGAAAGATCATACCAGCCATCGCTACATCCACTTCAGTAGTTGCTGGACTTGTCTGCCTGGAGTTATACAAACTAGCACAGGGTCTACGCACTATGGACCGCTACAAGAATGGCTTCGTGAACCTTGCCTTGCCATTCTTTGGCTTTTCTGAGCCTATCTGTGCCCCTAAGCTGTCCTATTACGGAAAAGACTGGACCCTGTGGGATCGATTTGAAGTTACCGGTGAACTCACTCTCCAACAGTTCTTGGATTACTTCAAAAATGAACATAAACTGGAAATCACCATGCTCTCTCAGGGTATCTGTATGTTATATTCGTTCTTCATGCCCAAAGCGAAATGTCAAGAGAGGCTGGTTTTACCCATGTCTGAAGTGGTGATGTCTGTTTCCAAGCGCAAGCTTGAACCTCATGTGAAGGCACTAGTGTTTGAATTGTGCTGCAATGATATAGATGGAAATGATGTTGAGGTCCCTTATGTACGTTACGTGTTACCTTAGTGATTTATATTGCCGGTGCAGCACGGATCCATGTCGTTTGATGCCTTATGTGAAGTTGATTTTCATAATAACGCCGATGTGATTTTTTGGTAAAAGAATGTTTTAAAAATTATTTTTGTGAAATACATTTATTTAAAATTTATTAGCATTTTTTATTTATTCAGCTTGTGTTGATTCGCTTTGGATAATAGATACATGCACCGTGCCGTTGAATTTTGCCAGTCGGCTGCAAAAAGTGATTTTCATGCATTTTTTTTAGTGTGCATTTTACATTATGCGTTCGGCGCTCAGTTCAGGCTATGATGTTGAGATAAATGTTTCTTTTTAATTAGTCAATATAATTTCCACAGAACACAATAATTGTATGAGTTTAACACAGCTTTATTTCTGAAATCCAAGTGTTTGTATTTTAAAATAAATAAAAAATAATTGTATGACTGTTGTTTTTCTTGTACAATACAACTCTTATCGATTCATTTTATAGCATACATAGCATTATCAAACAACTCATTGGGAATTTGAGTTTCATGACATTGTTCCCTGACAGCTGAAAGATGGAAGCCATGACGACGGCTCTCTGGATCTTATCTTCTGGATAGTTTCTATATGGATAGTTATATTTTTTATTTGAATGTGGAATTGCATGCATTAATTACAATGACTGAATGTTTCTTTTTGGCAATTGGATCATTTGAGACTAGATAGTAGGTATTCTTGTACTTGGGGGAAAAAGAAATCATTCTATTGCCTAATCTGGGGATGTTTTAACAGATGTCAATTGAATGAATCACTTGGAAAAAATAAGCCCTCGTGGTTATTGGGAATTTCTACAAATATGAACGAAAGTTTCCTGGATTCCTTTCAAAATAAAATTCAGCTGTTCCGATATGACAGCTTTTGTTAGCCAAGCTATATTTTTTTGCAAGAAATCTACAATGGAGATGTCCACTATTGGAAATAGATTTTTGAGGTGTATAGACTTAGTAGGTTGTTTTCTTTTTACAAGAATTGTTTGTCAGATTTCTTCAAATCCGACAAATGTGGGAATCGAACCTGCATTCACAGACCGCTAGGCGCGCACGCTAACCTCTACAGCACCGGAATGATTGTACATGAAAATATTAGTCCTTAGGGTTAATTAAAGTTACCCCGTTTTATGAAGTCAAATATTTGTTTATGCTATTAGAAATAATTATGTAGCGAATTTTGTCAAAGAATATGATAAATCCTTAAATTGGGGCCTACTTTTGGAATGTACCCTGAATAAAAAAGAAATTTACAAACCATAAGTATACGTTTAATGCAGTTCACTGAGAAAAATGTCTTGATTCAAAAAAATTTGATGATGCCAATTAAAATAAAAAAATATTTGATGTGTGTGTGGAAATAACGCTATTTGCGTAAATCTATTTTTTACACAGCAGATAATTAACTTAAATATTTATGTGCCAACGTTACATGAATAATTACGAAAGCACAAACTATTAAAATATATACATAGTAAGTATAATTAATATAACTAGTATAATAATATAACTAGTAATAATTAATTAGTATAATAAAATAACATAGTTATTTTTAATTTTGATACAAAATTATGACAAACTTGTTTGATATTGTGTGATTGAATATAGAAGAAGTGAACTTCTCCATTTATAAGTACTAAATGTTATTTTTTTCATTTCAATTTTTGCTTTTTGAAAATTATTTGATGGATTCAAAGAATTATTTGACGAAAAATACATGTCCATATTTTATTTTTTATTTATAGCCATAAAAATTCTGATTTCAGTATTGCTATTCACAAGAATGATTTTTTTAGCAAACTAAATTATAATTTCTATCTACTGAGATTTGCTCTTCAGCGAATAATTTTTATCAATTTCCATTATTACAATTGTCACAGAAAATAGTTACGTATACTATGAAGACATAAATCTCATGTTAAAGATTTTTTCTCTAATGGGTATCTAATATCAACGAAATTGTCAAATTGAAAACAACTGGCGCGTACTGAATAAATAAACATGGCATTTGATGCGCCTGCGCACTTTGATGAGTGTACGCGACGTACTCGAAAATAACTTTTGTGGATAATTCGCGTCTAAATCTTTCAAATTTTGTTGTAAGCTATCGCAAATTCAAGGAAACTGTGATTTATCTGAATTAACAAGCAATAGAGTATACATTTATGTTATATTTCCAATGTTATTCGGGACTATCGGGTTATTGAGTGTAAGCGGTTATTGGAAGCCATCTTGGAAACGAACAAAGCTCTGTAGAGTGTAGTTCATCTGTTTATCAATATAAATTTGTGCATTTTTTAATATAAATAATTTGTATGTTTGGGATATGTGTGAATCATTTCTCCACATGTGTACATAGCCATGGCCGCTACTCGAAAGTTACAAGGTGAGATGATGTGTTGCTGTCAGGTTAAGGAATGTCCTATATATTTTGCGGCCCGAACCTCGTTTATAATGACATTATCACGATTTTATCCTCCAATCAAATCCCGTACTGTATCATCTCCCAAATATCCTTCTTGTCGCGATATTCGTGTCACATTTAATACAGAATTACTCAATTTGGCAGGTGTTGTCAGTGGCTCTGTACTCGCGTCAAAATGTCAGGTGAAATGTATTCAATGTCTATGCCAATCTAAGATTACTGTTGATATTACCTGTCGCATCTCTGAGTCGTTTTTCGCACGGAGAGTCTGTCTATTTTTGAACCCGCCAAAATGTGTAATAAGATTTTTGTGTACATTTCCATGAACCATTTACTCCCTCGTCTTCTGCCCTAGGTGTACACAAATTCACTGGCAAAAATGTTGTTTTGAATATATTTTTTTAAATATAACTTATATTATGGTGTTGTTATAATGAGTGATTTATTTCAAACAATATTTTACAATTTCATTTCAGCTGAAATAGACCGGTGCTTAAAAAAGGTAACGGAAGGTGTGGAAACATTCGAAGATATTTGGCAGAAAGTACATAATGCTACTAACGCTAATCAGAAGGAAAAATACGAGGCGGACCTTAAGAAAGAGATTAAAAAATTGCAGAGGCTACGCGACCAAATTAAGTCGTGGATTACCTCTGGGGAGATTAAAGACAAAACCACCCTCTATGACTATAGGAAACTTATAGAAACGGTAATTATAGCATCCAATACATTTAAATAGTATTAGTCGAGTATTTAATACCGTAAACAAGTATCTGATATAGAAGACAGATAATAGTTTGATTTATTTAAAAATGAACTCTATAAAGTGAATTGCATTCAGTTGTCATGACCAGACACCGGCTACACCCTGTGCGTCTTAAAAATATGTATCGCAAGAAGTATCATTATACTATACTACCCTACTAAATAAAAACACAGTACAGGTTTTTCTCCAATTATGACAGAAATACGTTCCAACACCTCAAACGTAAGTCGAATTTCATACAAAACTTAAAAATATGGATATAATCAACCTTACGATGCACGAAAGTTTGTACAAATAAATAATTATTTTTGCAATAATAGTTTTATCAAAATACACTATCTCAAATTGATGAAAAAATTAATATAAAAAGTAAATATGAATAAAGAAAAAGTCAACAAGAAAAAAGTACAGAATTTTAATACAAATTGATAAATATAATTTATTTTTTATGACCATTCTATCACAAGTAGAACATGAAATATTTTTCTTCTCTAATCTACAGGATAAACACCCAGGTATTTTGTAGATATGGTATATTAACCCGGTTCTTTTTTTATTCAGAATCTGTAATTATTGATGCTCATATATACATTGGCAAAGTAATGGATAATTTTTTTGATAAAATGTTTTTTTTTGCGTCTAATAAATACTTATGTATTGTAACTATCTTATCCTACAAATAAATGTACTATAGAGAAATATCTAAAATATGAACCTAGCGTTGTGTATATTTACAGAGATAATCAATCACGTAATTAAACACAATGTCAACTCAGTTTACATCATAGGGAAGGAAAAGTATCTAATGAATTTGATCATTGATAAAAAATGTGATTTAATTTTTCATCTTAAGTCGGAATCATTGTAAGTCAATCCATCGTTAGTCGAGGACTACCTGTATTTAAATAGAGAATTACATGCAATTCACTGTGTTTTTACTTAGTAGGGAAGTATATTTCCCACACATATTTCATTTAGTGTTAAAATGCCTCATCACAATTCTAGAAATGTCACTGTAATGAACATTCAGCAGATTAGATGTGGATGTGTTGACCGTGGTAGAGAGCAAAATTTAAACCCATATTAGGCTTATTGAGAATTAAGCTTTTAATGCCAATTTATTGATTAACATACATTAAAAATTCTCTACTACAAATAAGTAAGTCGCAATATTTAAAAACACATTTAGTGTATATGCTTATTTCATAGAGCAATTCACTTGATAAGGAACTTTTGTTAATTTTGGGATTTTGCGAGAGCTGTTGGAGATCACAAAAAGTGTTAAATCAAGTGTAATAGACCAAGACTGGTTAACCTGCGGGCCACACGTAGCCCTTGGCGTCGTTTTGTATATGGCTCGCGGCTCAAAAAAACAGTAAAAAAAAACGAGAAATGATAATTTTTGGAAGAATGTTAAAATTTTAGATATCCAATGAAATATTAGAACAAAATTTGCAATTATTCTTATTTATGTGGGGCCTATGGAAAATTTTAGTATGTCAATGCGGCCCGTGTGGTAATTTGGGTTGGCCAGACCTGTTATAGGCGGATAGAAGTGAAGTTTATATACGAATGATAGTGGCACGCGGAACTGTGAGTTAATATTGTGGCCATAAAGTTTGGGGATTTAATCAGTTCACTGTCTATGTAGTATTGTGCAGAAAAACTACTGTAAAATGTGATGTGTTCTAGAATATTTATACCATAAAAAATGTTGTTTATTATTGGCAGAGCATGTATTTTTTGATTTCAATCATTTATAATGAAAAAATCAATACATATTTGATTTTTGAAGTTCCAATAAGAAAGCAATTAGTTGTATTCAAAGCTTGTTATATTGTAATGTGAAAGCAGCTTCTTTAACCTCTTTAGTGCTTATGACATAAATATCCGCGAGGCATAGTGCGTAACACAGTGCACATGACGAATATATCCGCCGAAATGTTCTGCGCGCATAACTTCTTGAATATGCCGAATATAACCACCGTTATTTCTGAACGGTTTTGAGTGCCATCTGTGAATGTATTACTACACAGTTTAGTAGTACTCAAGTAACCGTCACTGTCTTGCTGAGTGGTCGCTCTATAGGTGACCGTAAAGAGGTTAAATATATAGACTTATAGCCTCCAATGTCATGTTCATGACTATTACTGGTTACGCTGCCAGAAATTACTTTTAAGAGGACAATGCAGAGCGCATTTGTAATACCAAATTGTCTATAAGATAATATTCTTGGCTGCTGGCCCTGCCTTTGCCAGGCACTCCATGTTTTGTACATATAAGCATGTAGAACTGGAATGTATGACAAAATTCTCCTTTCCATTAGTTTTAAATTTATAGTACATTTGAATTTGTGACAACCAAAATCTCGTGCGCATGCTCATTCAAAGCTAAAAGCTGATATTAATGTTATGTCTCGAAATACACCCGGAGTTAAGATGAGGTTGTTGATGTAGGGTTGAAATTTGCAAATAGATTGTGACATGTAATGCAGCACTGAGTTTCAATTTGAAAGTAAGGTTTTAAACTGAAATATTTTGTTTTCTTTATTGTCAGAATTCAGAAAGTATCGTAGTAGACTTCCTCTTACAAAATTTTCCATCATTTAAAAGTCAGAATTGTTCAGTGAAGATCAGTCAAGATGTATAAAGAATAAAATTTGACACTTAGAAAACAAGTTGTATCCTCAAAAGTAAAACCAGTTTGAGGTATCGTGTGTAAATATATAAGTTGTCTCATTGGTAGCTGAGAGGTTAACGTGCGCGCTTCGGAGCCTGAATTTTGTTAATCCAAAAATGCAGGATTTGATCCCAATGGGGATAAGCTGAAAGTCAATTCTCTTGAAAAAAAATCTGTCAAGGCATGTCTTGGTATTGCAGAAATCTATATATTCCACTTTCAAAGCGTACATAGTAAAAAATGTATTGTCGCTGTGGAGCGATAAGTCACTAAGATTTTTAGTAAAAATGAGTTAGATATGTCAAAATACATAATTTTGAATTCCGCATTTATGGTAAAGTTTATCACTACTAATTTAAACCCAAAGAAACTAGTATTGCGAATAATCACTAAATCCATTTTTCGTGTAATTTTTATATATATAATACTTACACATTAACGTGTCAAAATGAAATATATTTCTATAAAATTTATATAATATTGGCTCTATTCGTTAGCAAATGCAATGTCTCAATCTGAATTGTTATGCAATACAATAGCAAAAATGCAATGTCTCAATCTTTCATATCAAGTCTTGGTGAATTTGTACAGCATTGAACCAGCATAGTGATATATATTAGGTCGTCCCAGAATTAATGTCGTTTCTGTAATATGCACTTTTGACTCGGCCACTTTCGGTTTGCTGGCTAGTGAAGACGTGTCTTGTGTTTTTTTTCTTATGGATTCGTTGCGTTCCTTTTGAACAAAAAAA
>JAGVSQ010014809.1:0-10446 GCA_022683975.1 Rhyacophila evoluta
TTTAAAATCAATTTCCATCAAGCACCATCAGTCGAAAATATTAATTATTTAAACGCCATCATGTTGTATATGTTTTACAATATTAATCTATTTTATACGTGGAATCAAATAATTTGGACGCGTTCAAAAAAAAATCTCGAGGTAATTGAAGTTCATTGGATTGCAAATTTAGATTTAAATATACTTCGTTCATCCATTCAATACCATAATAATTACGTTATACCTTGGAACAATTTCTTATATTTTTAGTTTAATTTTAACAACTGTCACACGTTTAATCCGTTAAATAAATTTGCTGCTAGGGAAAAGATTAACAGTTGATAAAACTAATTATTTCGAAGGTTTATTTCTATGCCATCCCGCATTTATTTATATGGCCATCCGTGCTCGGTACCCACGCAGCCAACAAAATGAGATTGTTCCCGGTCAACGCGCCACACAACAGGAAGTTATTTTTTCGTTTTTCAATTCCCGCCAGGCGGCAACCGGAAGCGGCATGGCGGCGAGGAATAGGTACAGCTGAAACTGACATTTCCCATTTGCCATGTAAAATGTTTTATATGTGTGCCACGTACACAATGCGGGGAATATATATTTTTCAAGCCTTCCTCGCGAGGCCCGTAACCGAATTTCAACGATATAATAATAAATCGAAGCCTTCTGTGGGTAGGCCTATTCAGTTTTACAAAATAATGTGATTTTCAGTTGCGGGAAAAATATCAAAACTGGATTTTTACCGTCCCAACATATTCTATATCGATCAATATTATCATAGGACTATTAATAAAGTATTTTTTAGATTCTTAAAACTACCTGTCCTAAAATATATTATTAAATATATATGATGAGAGTTTTTTTTTGAAATTGAAAATAAAATAATATACATACTTTACAATTTTATATGGTTAAGCCAAAAATGTGTATGTTTTTTTTTCTTTTCAAAACTATTATGGAGTTAAAATATAATACTTAGGTTCATATGGAGCTGAGACCTTAATTTATTTACCTAATTGATTTTGAGAATACTTGACAGTTGAAAGGAAAAAGGACGTAAACCTCACTTTTTTCAAAATTCTTTTTTTTCAATAGTCACAATATATAAAACTGATATAGGCTGCAAATACCGAATTGGCATTTAAATTTGGCTTTTAAGCTAAAAAAAGAAGAGCAAAAAGATTTCCACCATATCAATCGTAAGAGTTTCTCTGAATTAATATCAGATTAGATAAATAATCAACCTTCGTACACTTCAAGGTTGTGTCTGTTTGATATGTTGAGTTTGGTCAAAAATGATTCAATATATTTTTTGTCCCTCCTGTAAAATTTGATCTGCGTGGGCTACGTCGTTTTTCCTTTCCACAGTTGATATGCATACCGATATTGTGACCAAATAGAAAGCAGCTATAGACGTAACTGAAAACGAAGAGTCCATGGCGCCAGAATGTGGGCGGCCGCACGAAAAAGATTTCAAATATTCGAATAATAATAATGGCCGCCTAGACCGCCATTATGCTTTTTTTTATTATTCGGTGGAAAACAATCGTAAATCTGTGTCTTTTCCTAAATTCTTATACTAGCTTGAAATAGCTTCCTACTTCCTTATCGCCATAATTAAGAAAAAAATATGCTAACCAGCTTTAAGTATACATATACTCAAAGCGACCAAAAAATATTTTTACAAGTTTTTAGAAGTAAAAATAGCGACTATTTCAATCATTTTTATGCTTCATATATCTATGGAATTTATTTTAATTGAATTTAGATTTTTTTAACACACTGTTTTCTTTTTCCACTAGGTGTGATATCAGCCGGAGTCTCCGTTCCTGTACAGATACCTTCTCAAGGACCTGACCTCGCGTCTAACTACTGGCCAAGACTCCAGTGATCTCAGCTCTTCGGGTTTCCGCACAGGCTTCTAATGCCTCAGGAAAACCCGGTGGTAACCCCTGGAGACATTGCGCACAATTATTCGGTTACCGGCGATAATGTCCCTCATCCGTTAGCCATGAATATGACACAACAGCAGACAGGCAGCGCCGCCGACGGCATGTCTCAAAATGTTTGAAAAACAATTGAAGTATCGCGTGGTTCGAGTGTACACAATGACGACGACGCGGGAAATATTTGATTGTAGGTGCAGTACACCATTTAACAGCAGTGAATAAACAATTATTTTTATCCGGTGAAAATGAATTGTGGAAAACATCGTAACGATTTAAAATAATAACAATTTTTATTGTAGTGACTTTCAAGATTGAAAATTTTAAAGGTATAAACATATTGTTTTTAATACATAATGCATATATACCTACATGATTTGACGACTATAAAAAAAATTTAAGAAATAAAATTTACCAGTGATTTAAAGTTATTTAACGGTTTAAAAAATATATTAATCATCGGAGAATAATGTTTACATTAATAATTTGTAATTATAATAATAATATTATTGTACATTATAATAACACAATAAAAATAAATTAACTTCTATTTAATAGTGTTTTGTTTTTAAATTAAGATATGGAACTCTTTTATTATTATTTCTCATTACCATTTTATTTATCCTGGTTGACAGGGTAAGAATAAAATTTTATTGCAATATTTTTGAAAACAAAATGAAGTACATTCCAATGAGGAGTGAAATAGTGCCAAAAATAAATGTAAAAATGTTCATATTCCATAAAAAAATAATTCAACATAATAAATACTGTAAGTGGTGTATACTAGATATTTAAATGAATTATTGCTGTGCATTTTAAAAAGACTAATTATGTTTATCAGTGTTATGAAAATAATTTTTAACAAATTACTTAATACTTAATTGAATGGCTTCTAAAATAAACCACGGTCACAAATAAATGTCTCAAGCATATTAAAATTTTCGAATAAATGTATCAACCCTATTTGGATTTAAGTCTCTATAACTTTAGTTGACAAATGGGTATATGCTAGAAAACCATAAACTTGAAATAAAAATGAATGAAGCTGAAATTTCAATGAAATAAAATATTTGGAGATATATCGTTTATTCTACTGAGTTCAACGTCAATCTGACAGGTGTTACCATGACATATTAATGTCAAATCATAGAAAACGCCCAACTAATAAATTAACGGACAGATTTCATTTGTGGAGCTATTTTTTATATTGTTCCTCAAATTTAAAACAATATTTTCTGTCGTTTTGCTTTTGACAACATTGTGCATATGAACACAAATTTTTACAATGTGAAGAATTTTTTTGATCATTTTTCAGCATGATTTGTTGTCACCAAATCATTAAACTCACCAGGTATCCATATCGCACATTCAAAAACTTGCCACTTCTTGTGACTAGTTGATTGATATAGATAACACGCTACATAAATTATTTGGGATAAATCACACTTGTATGAAGATTCTAAAAAAATAACCTACTGTGGAGAGATTTTAAATCTTTTTATGATTTTATCTATTTACTTATCAAGCCTAAATCTACGATACAAATAAATAATGAGGAGACAAAAATTGAGAAATATTCATTAGTCTGTCGAACCAAGTGAGATAAACGCTTACCTATTTCTCATAAAGTTATTCTTCAATTCTGTGTTCATAACCTAGACCTAATAAATTTAATTTACTGAACTTAAATGTAATATAGTCAATTTGCATGCTTCACAATGTTTAACATATTTTACTCCTGTAATATTAATAACAAAAGAATTATCTTGAACTCCATTAAATTAATTCACTTATGATTACGATATTAAAAAGATATTTGTACAAATTTCAAATAATTTCAATAGATTTTTTTCAATATAATTATTATTATACCTATTCATAATCTGTGCAAGTACAAAAAATTGTTTATAAGAAATTCTAAATTTGGGAAAATCAAATATAAAAATATATTTTTATTTTTCACATTTATAGATTTCCATTAGGTGCAAGGCATTTAATATTAATTATTCCATATAACCTTTATAAATTAAATGATTCACCATTAATATTGAGAACCTTTGATCTGAAATAATTTACCATTTTTCGAAAATAGTATTTTTCAAGATACTGCACAGTGTAATTAATATTTAAAAGTTTGGCTTTAATTTATCGTGTCCCAATGCATTAAATGTGAATTTAACTGTACATAGTTATGATCTGTGAATAAATTTGGTAAAATTTAACAAACACAATATCTATGGTCATTTCCAGACATGTGCGTTGATTTGTATATAGATAATGAACCATGTAAAAATATGCTAATATTTCCCACAATACGTCTGTCTGGCCATCTCTCCCTGAATATTCAAATGAATCTACCTGTAGTTCTGGAGTTGACCAATGACAGATTACATATACCAGTACTTACTTACTAAAACGCCTATTCATTTGTAAATTATATCACTTTATGTTATGTATATTGTAAATGTTGTGGTTGGTGTTACAATATTAAAATTGATTCCAATTTTTATTGTTGCTGTGATTTTAATTTAAAATGAGGTTAAGTGGAATGTTAATGGTAAAAATGTTAGGAAATGAATTCAATGCTTGCTTTCTCAAGATTCACTCAAGACGCACCTAACCTACAATATTTATTTATAAAAGTATATGAACTTGCTTTTATTCACAATAAATTACTTCATATTAGTTTGATTATTATAAATTAAGTAAAAATGCATAATTTTCTAAAAGATTTTCTTTAATCAACATTTTTGTTAGTGTAACAGCATAAGCAATACTTTGAAAATAAGTATGCTGATATATTATCATGACTGCAGCAAAGTGTATTCAATACTGAAATAAAAATTTGAACAATAATTCATAATACAAGTATAGTTTGGTTCTATCTACAATATCCCACTACAACTACACATTTTAATAAAAAAAAAATAATACTGTAATACATTTTTGTTAGTGTGCTCAGTATCATCATAGTAAAATGATTCTATGTATTGTGTGTAATAGCAATAAATGGGGAAAAAACATCTTATGTCAGAAAAATAAATCTTATTACAACTTCGTAACGTAAAAGTAGTGTGTATAATTAAATTGCACTAAAACAAAACACTGCCATCTTGTGTTACAGCCTCGAAGATTGTAACAAGTGTCAAAAAGGTGGAAAACTCTAAATAGGTTTTTGTTGACAAACTATTATTTAATCAAGTTGCATAAAAATAAATAGTTTCGATTTAATAAATAAACTGATGACTTCAAAATATTACTATATATTTGAGTATAAAATTCAAATGATTTTGTAAGATTTCCTATTACCATTTGTGATGAAAAGGAAAGGTTGATTGATTGGATAGAAGGATGTGTAAAAATGTGTTGACTAATAATTTATGTTTTTCTTTTAAGGAAAGAATATTAATAATATGACTTGCTAATTAATTTAAAGTGTAATATTATATTGATAAGAAATTAATTCATAAGTTATTATTAATAAAGAAATATTATTGATGCAAAACAAATGTTTATTATTTATTATTTTATTTATTGTCTGAATAACAAATTTTACAAAATTTTATAAAATACAGTCTTATATTGTAAAAGAGAACATTTTAAAAATACTTAATTAGTGGTATTTTATAATTATGTTTTCAATTTGTCTGATAAGCATTGTGCTTTCACATAATGATTAAGTATACATAATATCAATAATGCGAATTGTGTAGCATAAAATGTTTTAATAAACTGCAACATAAAGTCTGAAAGAAAAACGATTTATGAAATGTAACAAAAGAAATAATTTGAATGTGAGTGAAAAAGATTGGGGTGGAATTAAACTGGATACCACATTACAAAAATATAATGGATACCCAATTCAAAATAAAATCCCATATTGAAAAGGGGATTAGCTATAATATTTATGAACAAAAATTGAAACACTCAAATGCATTCGAAGAACGGTAAATAAAAATATATTATTACAAATTAAAAATGCACCTTGATTGTAAAATGGGAACAACATACGGAATAAAATTAATAAAGCATAAAACTAATTAATAATGAATTATAAAAATCAAAAATATGACGCAATATTTACTATCGTATTTCATTGATATGTGAGACTAAAAAGATTCCTAAATGTTTATTAATCTATCAAAAATACACGGAAAGTGATGTAAAAAAATGTTAAGAAAAAACAGTTTAAACTTTATGATATTAATAGAAACTCTTACATTTAAAAAAAAGTTATTAGTTGTTGATATAGCTAGTATCTTAGGCAGGTATAGAATTCTGTATCTTTAGGCATTAGTAAGCTAAAAAAATATGAGAAAAAACCACGTGCAAAAAAGGTGAGGTAAATGCCATTGTGAAAAATACAATTTTCACACATGAATGGAATTACACATGTCGGATTTGAGGGGGTAACCAAACCTTGGTACAGTGGGGGAATTAAGCCCTGGCATTCTATTAACAAAAGGGATTAAATAGGCACATATATCTCCCCTCCCCACTTAAGCATTGAATAGCGTAACATTTCAACACAATAGACTCAATGGGTTATTTAAAATATTTTATGCTTTAGTGTTGATGTCAGATACTAAATGAATTATTACTATTGGCACATTTATAGGAACAGAATTAATAGACATACTATTAAAATTATATGTTTGTCATAAAAATACTTCAATAAAGAAACTATTACAAAACATATACATTATAAATTACAAATATGAGGTTTTTAATGAATATTTTTGGCCAAAGAATGCATGCACAGAGTGATATTTCAGAAAGCAATTATAAATTTCAGTTTATATTTAGTATGAAAAATGTTTTGGACTATAAGCTGGTAATTTATTTGATACAAAGTATTCTAGATAAATACATTTATTTATGGTCTGAAATTAAATCAACATAAAAATTGCTTCTCATACTCTTCCATGTAAACAATAGTTAAATCGGATAAATAATTATTTTAACAAGAAATTAATATTTGATTATTCTTATGTCTATAATATTTTTATTAAAAACAACTAAAATATTAAAAAATCCACCAAGACAAAAAAAATGCACTCTGATCTCGACATTTTAATTAGATGATATGAATATATCAAATTAAATCAAATGTGAACGAATTTACAAACTTACACCGAAAAATATACTTATATATGGAAAATACTTTATTCATAAAGAGCCAAAGCCAATTCAAACCGTTATGCAAGTATGTATTGTATACAAATTTGAGAAGGGTGAATTTAGAGTCAAAAATATTTTTACTGGAATCCAACTGAATAGCAAAATTACACTGTGACAAATATTTCAAACATTTATCTGAGACTAATTGTAAAAAAAGAATGAAATATTGTTTGGCCATTTATAGTTGTCATAAAATAATAAAAAAAGCAACAATACAATTACCTAGCTTCGAATTGAAAAATATATAGGAATGATAACAAAAAATAAAGAAATTAATACAATACATTATACATACACACGAATTTTCAATAAATTTATAAGCAAAAAACTTATATTTTCAATTTTTTAGTGGGTAATGAAATAGTTCTTTTTGGAAAATGCCTATCTTAATCCTATTATATTTCAAGAAGTCTGTTAGCATTATCACAAATTGTTATAATCCTTTTTACTTAAAGTTAGAGGATACCTTGTTTCTCGAACATAATTCTAAATAATTTTCTTTTCTATAAGATAATGATTTTTGGCCACAATTTGATATTTATATTTCAGGTGATTTTTAATCCTGCATGTCAGTGATAAAAATCATTCACAATACCAATTTATGCATCATGGATAATTATTAAAACTATGTACACGTAAGGAAAATGAATATTACACCCACGTATAAACAAAAAAGACAGGTGTTCATTTTTTAAATTATTTCTTGATAGTTCTATGGTAAAAGGAAATTGGCAACTCAAGAGAACTTTTTCACAAATTTAATTTGTTAAAGCGTATATTTTTAGGATTGCTACTCTGTGGTTATGCAATTACTCTTCTATAAGATTTGATAAAATATAATAATAATAGCATAAGCAATAAAGTTGTCTGGATTGCTTTATGCAAATATTTAGTTAGCACAAAAATGAAAGTTGGTTTAGTTGAACAGAAATTCTGAAGATGAAAGGTGACGTTACATTTTCTGAAAGTTTTGATGGTATACTAAAGATCAGCCAGTCTAAGTTTTCTGATGGTACGAGCTAGGGTGGGGATTATGATGCCAATCTTGCTGACTTCCTAAGTAACTAATAACTAAGTGGTAATGCGTCTGTCTCTTTTATCTATAGAATGAAATAAAAAATTAATTATCTTACTTTGATATCAAAATTTACAGACTTGAATTGGATAACTGTAGCTATTGTATAGCAGAACATCTTATATACACTATTAGCATAGTGCATCTAGATTTAAGTATAAGACATTGGGACTAGGATTAGTTAGCTTGCATTGGACAGAGGAAATTGATTTCATGATAAATCAACCATTACTTACTTGCATACCACAACTACAACCGATTAGTATGCGACCTGCACTATTGTAATTATTTCAGATTAAATATATTGGATACATTTCGAAATTTTTGAACTGGCTATACAAAGTTAGAAAAAGAAAGATTAAATACAAATGGACAAAAATACCTTAAAATCATATCCTATCACTTAATACATAAGGTGGCGGTGGAGTATTATAAGGCCATGGGAGGCCACTATCCTGTATTTCCGGAGTCGATAATCGTGGCACCGCACCAAACATCCTTGGAGCTGACGTAATGTCACCTAAAAACGGAGATCTTTCATTTACCGGGTCTTGATCCCACAGAGGAGCTGAAGGTCTTTGGCTATTTGAAATTCTCGGACGCGGTGGGAATGGTGGCTTTCCTCTATTCAACACGTACTGTGTAAGAAAACCGAGAACAGCTGCACCTGCCCATACTCCTGTCATCAAGATATCTGAAAATAAATACCAAAAACACATATATTTTCAAAATTTCACTTAATTTTTCATTGACGACAAAAAAATATGCAAATAGATGCAGAAATTGCAATAAAATTGTTGAACTGATAATTATAAATACGAGTTTTGGTGCATTGGCTTTCATAATAACGATATATGTGTAAATATTATGTATTAATAGGTTCTATAAAGATAATAATATCCCATAACTTTATCAAAGACTAAATATATACATGCACATCATTAAATACATGGTAATGTTGGATTTAGATCGGTCAAATGTTATGGATGATTAATTAATTAATCAACGTGACCGGCCTATTTGCAAGCTAAGTGTATATCGGTATCTTGGAATATTATGAACAGAGAGGAAGAATAATAACATCTCCTTCTACTCACCTCTCCATTGATAGGGTGGATCAATCACTGCATCGCTGAAATTTTCCACTGTTGCTCGTCGAATAACGTTAATGACGATATACCGTAGGTGGGATCCAATGAAGACATCTAGAGAGAGAAGTGCAGCAAAGGAGCCGATGATGACACACGAGATTATGTTGGCATGGTGAGATAGAGGTAAAACCAATATATTGACAATCATCACTATACACAGGAATATTGACCAGAAATTAAGGTCGACTTGAAGTAGTGATATGCCATCTAAAATTGAAAGAATATACACATGATATAATAACGAATTGTCCCTATTTATTTTATATCAATATTCATTCTATATTTATGAAAGATTTTAGTATCCAGTTTACTTGGGTGGGAGCTTGTATCCTAATAGGACATAGTTTAATCATCATTGTTATTGTATACGGTTTCATAATCCCATGTCCCCTCCAAGAATTTCCTCTATCTCCCAGTATACTTCACGTGTTAACACTAGTAGTCTTTAAATCTCTGACAACATCTTATCACAGAAGTATAGGCCTATTACATAAGATACATCTTGATAGCTGAGATTTTATTATGTTACTCTTGAACTAGTACTGAATATAATGTTTTTCCATTCAATACAGCATAGAGAGATATTATATACTATTCTATGATATGTTGTTTCTTCATTTCACAAAACCAACCTGGGATTCCAAAGTAAAGAATTGAAGCCACATGAAATCCTAAGGACAATGTTGCTGCCATGATAGCAAACAATGGTATACCAAAATATCTCCAAAAGTGCAGCCAAATAACACCAAAAATGACACCAATCACTATAGAAATAGTGAAGACAGCTGCAAAAAGAATTTATAATTATTTTTTGTTTAAATTTACCAATATATACCATTAAATTCTGTTATTATTTACTATATCAAACCACTGCATATATTAATAATATAATAATAGTGTATATAAAGAAGGAAGGAATCAAATTATATTTTTCGAAAAAATTAAAAGGTGGGGAAGCGCAAAATTTATTTTTATTTTTTAGTGAGGCGTAGTGGCAAAAAGGTTTGAAATCGCTGTGCCTTAGTAAAAACTAAAAAAAACATTTAATTTTAGCCATGGAGAAGGTTTCTTAGTATTATATATACATTATTAAAACAAC
>JAGVSQ010014810.1:0-10445 GCA_022683975.1 Rhyacophila evoluta
CCAAGTAAGTTAGACAGATCCTATTCTGATAATGTATATAAAAGCATCCATCTAAACTCGCTCTCACCTAGGTGGAAGATATCAATATCCGTGGTAATCTCGTTAAACATCACCATTGCTCTCCGCATTGGCATAACTATTGGCAGGATAGTCATGAAGCGCCCGAGCTTCTACAAAAGAGCCACGTTAAATTAATAAATACCAAAGTCCATTTTGTTCAATATATCAAGTATCTGAACATTTCATTGTAGCGTGAGACGCCAGTGCCTTTGCATATTGCTCAAAACAGCTGTCGTCAAATTAAAATTCACTACACTGACAAATCTTATTAAGACAAAATCGGCGTCGTGCAGGGGACGTCCGATGTATTATAGATTTGTTAAAAAACAAAAAAATATTCATTTAAAAATTATGTTGACTTTTATGCAACTAAAGGGTCTTGAGCCGGCGACTTCCGTTGGCAAATGTTTCGCCCCGCCCACATTATTTGGCCACCGAAGCGTTTCTATTAAGAGTCTCAAATTACAGTGGCAATACTACACACAGGTCGTATCCCGTTATAACGAAGTTTTTTGGGACCAGCCCTTTTGTTTCTTTAAACTGAATATAGTAAACATTATTCTATATTATATGTATGTTTGTTCGGGACAGCAACAAATTTTCGTTACAATGGAAATTTCGTTACCTCGGTATTTGATAAGAGATTCGACCTGCAATTGTATTTCACGTAACCTTGTTAAGGAATATTTAGCATAATTGAGTAATGCTTATGCAGCGTAAAGTTCAATAATGTGAGTAGTATCATTAGAGGCGTTCAACACTCTTATTTATATTGTTTTATCATCACTTCCCGCCCCATCCCGGCTCCCGATCTTAATCAGATGTATCTCGAGGTATCAATGACATCGTTAAGCGTGTACCAGCTTCTGATCAGGAATTGCTCAGGACCAACCGCCCACTAATTTGCTTGCCATGCAGTCGAATGTGCTCCAAGTTAATTCAACCCAAACTCGACAACTATAGTATTTTTTTAATCAGCGTGCGTATGACGCCGCCAACTCTCAATGATGTCATTATTATAGTTATCAATTCCCAAAGTGATATCACTGTGATTCGTTGACATCGCTCAGTAATTTGATTAAAATACATGAGTTTATTTTCTCTACCACCCGCCACGTCTCTACATCCGATGTGCGGAGCATACACTGTAGTGTAACGATCGTCAAGTGTTAGGGTGCGTCCAGGTTGAGCAATGAATAAGCGAACGAGGCCTTATTTTTTATTTAAGCCTTCGTTCGCTTGTTTTTGGCCCAGCCTGGACGCAGCCTTACATAATCAGTTTCCCAACCCGTTCTTTGATGTACCACGAGTGTATGATTCATTTTCTGACTTAACACAATTAATGTTGTGTCCCAACGAGAGACGAACTCGCTCATCATAAGACAACATAAAAATTTAAAAGCTATACAATTATCCTCGTTAGAAACAAAGTCTTGCTGATTGAAATTTTACTTATCTATTTCTATTTTTTACATTAAACACTCTCAACAAAATAAATTCGCTGATAACATACTGTAAAATCGACACTAACTTGTCAAATAAATCATACTGACTGGTATTTATTAGATCACCATTAAGTAGCGAAACTGGAATACATTCTTTATTATGAACACAATGTAATACTTAGTTGTCTTGTAAAGTTCAATGAACAGTAATTTAAAATTTTATCTCTACTGCTCAGGTAAGTAGAATTATCTTCAGGAATAATATAAACATTGCTTTTTTACCGCTGATAATGTAAATAATTTGTACTGATATGGTACGGTTAAAAGTGAATGTAAAACGTTGAAGTATTATGGTAATATAAACATTTAGAGTGCGTTGAATTTAATACTGTACTCAAATTAGTGCAATATGGTGTGATTTATTTAATAATATAGAAGATGGAAGTATCATGGCAACGAGAAAGAATCAATCAAAATGTGCTTAATACAGTTTTGTGTAGCAAAAACAATATTTTTGAACGGAAACTAAAGCAACTAGGCTAGAAGACTTTATTAAATACGCAAAGAGATCTGGTTTCAGTGAGTGACTCATATTTGATTCTGAATATCAGCAAAGTCAAAATATATACACTTGTCATTCGTTTCTGGCATGAATGATTAGTGCCACGACTATACTGTGATATATAAATCGAAGTAATTGAGTGACAGATAGTCAGGAAAGATAAATAAACGTTGCAAGACGGTATTGTGAATAGAATGGGAGTCCTAATGGAATCGAGCCAGATGAACATCCACGCGCGTGGCGATCACCACCGCCCCATGCAGTCCATGAGCGCCTGTTACGAGTCCTTCGTCGACATCAACAAGTACGGTATGCCATCGTCCGTACCGCAGCAGAGGGGAACGGACGGATTCTCTGACGAGGGAGACTTCGCGTCGTCGGATGCCGCTGCGACGTTCGCGATCGACGGTGAAAACTTTAGAGCCCCCGAGACTCCGCCGCTTCTGTTTGAACTAGGAATGGTCGCGACTAATGTCCACGGCCCGCCCATGCCTCCGCCTAAAAAGAAATGGATCAAGAATTATATGGGTAAGACATTTACAATGCTTGAGTTCTTATTCGTATCACTATGCAATAAAATGTGCTGAAAACTCGCGATTTTTTAAGGACTTATATATACAGGAGTATCATTCATCTTTCCTTTTACGGATATACTTGATCCACTGCTGGTCTAAGTTTGCTTTTATAAATCAGCAATTAGTTAAGAGTTGAGGACGATTTTAACACACAATGGTATCTGCATCTTAGTCTGGATGTATAAGATTGTCTGCATTGAATTATGAATTAATGTCGAATACCTTCCTCATTGAGACGGCGCCACAAATTATCTTTTATGTATGGAATTGAAGACGGTCGTAAGAAGTTATTTCGAGTTAAGTATATTGACAGTTTTTTGCTCGTTCATTCATAAAATCTGTCTTCGTTTCTTTTGCGGACATACATGTATTCCGCTCGCTCCCACTCGGGACTCTCCTTTTTTATGTTACAATTAGATTCTCCAGCCAATTAAGTACGTTCTCTTATCTCAGTTGCGATCAATAAATATTTTTCTCCACCCTGACCTCATAAGTGTGATTCAAATATCTCTTATCGATAATTCTCACAGCTCTCATAAATTCACCCATTCACTTCTTTCCTTGGAATATATTAATTTTGAAAGCATCTTTAACTGATTTCAATGCATCACATCTTTGAATATCTGCCCTTTCTTTTCTCTCCACCGTCCATGACGTGTTTGCGTCTACCGTAAGCTGATACACCATAACGTGATCGATAACGCTCTTCAGGCTATTTTTTGGTGTATCCCAAAAATTATAATTCCTCTCAAAATTTCAACCCTTATTTGTATCCTTATATGCAAGTCTAACCATGACGAGAAGAACCTTGCCCGTTTTATAAAATCCGACAAAAGCGAGACTTCATCTGGTGTCTATACCGTGTCCTTAGGAACACATTAATGATTTGTCCATTCAGCATGACATTATTTTAAAGATTGCAACTTTGCAATCTTACCATAAATCAGAGACACTGTTCATAATTCTGCAATAAAATATTGGTGATAAAAGTGGATACTTGGAATCCTCTGCGTGCGAAAACACTTGGTGTATTCCTCACCTTAGTCGTAGTTGGAGCATCCCAGGATCAACATCCTAAAGTGGACTCAATTATTCGCGATTATTATCCTGGTCATTTCTATTGTGGTCAAGCGTCGATAACACCAAACCTTGTTCGCAACACATATTCTGAAATAACCCATAGTAATATTGTGGCATGAATATAAATTCGCCATAAGTGTAAATGACGTACTTTCAAGATATCAAAAACTATGAATAATAATTTTGTCATAGAAATATAATAGTTCAAACGATATTGTAAATAAATATTCACGAGAGAAGAAAAACTTTATAAAATTAAATCGATTTTTTTCTGTCCAATAAGCGCGGACGCTTTGACATCAGTAATTGTGGATTCAAAGATAAAGATCCTGTAGCTAATATACAAATACCATTAATGGGTTTTCACATTTGACATGACGCAATAAATAGTGAATGAACTTAATAACAGTAATTGTAAAGATAATATTAATTCAAATTTCGAACACGGTATGAGTGATTGGCTGATAACGATTTTTAAAAATAAATTGATTTAAAATTCGAATAAATATGTCAAGATAAATTATCACACGTCCCAGAATGGATGTGTATTATAGTAAATACGTGTATTATATTTATACTATCCGTAATGCAGCAAAAAAATAATTTGACAAAACCTTGAGTCACAAAATGTGCCATGACTCTTTCATAGCATCTATATATTCCCGTGCCAGTATATATTACCATTTGATCGCATGTCGCATGTCATTATATCACTGCTTCAAACAATGGGGGAGACAAAAGCCATCGACGTAACAATGCGACCCCCATAACACATACATGTTATAATACACCAACACACCCTTCTTCCGGTCATAAGGTCGAATCTAACATTCCTACTTCTATTGCAGATACCTTCACTCTACTTGTATTTTTTCCTCTTTAACTCCTTCGAGGTCAAAAATGAAGCTTATTTCAAACTAAAGTAAAATGTGCTATCTCTTTCTAGAAGACATCTCAGTATAAAAATTTCAACACTTTACGAAAGTATAAGCAGAAGGATATCCCTCGATTCTGGAGTGATTTATCTACTTCATAATATATAATCGTCTCTTTTACACATCGTCTCCACGTCACGCGTGAGTGAATAAACCGTGTCAACTCTCGAGTCTTGTGTATTATCATGATTTTCAATCCTTTCTAAGTTCCGGTTCCGGTAAACCAGACCGCATGACGTCATCCACACCCATTTGACAGGAAGTTAAATAGAGTGTTTCCGAATAGACAAGACAGCATGATATATATCTCGCTCTGTCTTTCGCATTTCATCATAACGAACGTGCGCCCGCGGAGGGAGACAACGAATATGTATTCAACAAATTAATTTCTCCCCAGACCGCGTGACGTCACTGACCATTCCCCTCACCGATTCCATTAAAGTCGATAAATAATATTGAAAAGCCTAATTATCATTAAAGGAGTGTTTAAACGAAACCATTCTTCATAATCTATTGGAATCATTACAATAATTGAATGTCGCATCAAATAGTTTTTATTCATTTTGAAAAATGTTTGCTTCGTAAAACAGCAATTGCTCCAAGATTTGCATTTCGCTGCACGCGCAAACTGGGTCAACCAACACCCCTTTCGTAATATTATCTTTTTCTTCACTTATTTGTTGAGGGCTTCCATATCCTGTACTCGATACTGACTCCGAGGGGGAGACGCTCTGTTGACCATCAAGTTTACTGCATGAAAATGCATTTTACTTCATCATGTAGCCGGTGAGTGTATATTTAAAACACGATAATTGTGTACTGATGATTAATTAGCATTCATTGAAATGTTTGATAGAACACCTTGAACCTATGCGACGATGTGTAAGCTAAATTCACAACGAAGAAGAAGAGTTTAATTCTCTAATTCGTGAACTCAAACGGCAGTGCTAACTTGCTTGGTGGTGTATATTCTTGTCCGACCACAGTTGGAGAAATCCTATTTAAAATAGGACTTTTCCATTCATTATCCGATGCAGATATTAAATAGGCTTAGTCGACCTAAACGTCAAACAATTGGGCTCAAGTCCTATTAAATATGATACATTAACTTACGTAAGTTCAAAAATACATCTTTTTATAAGCTTTTACTCAGTTCTGCTTTGTTTTTAGATAATTGAACAGTCTGTGTCGTGATGAAATGATTACACATTGTGTAAACCGTCTTTTCCACTCATACCGAGTTACAATATCGGCAGTACACAGTTGTTTTATCTCGTCCTATGTCTGTCTCTGTCTGCCGGAGCAAGTGTCGGGTCGTTCGACCTTCGCCCCCTTTCCCTCCCGTCTCGTTTACCTCTCTTTCCCTCTTTCGCCTCGTGGCAAAACCAAAATGGCCAACTCATCGCACATGGAAGCAGGGATCATAAACTTAAAGTTTTCAATTAAACTAACTTATTCTGAAACTATTTCATTCACTACTTTCAATCTGTTACCATATCTAAAATTGTTCATTTAAATGCCAGCATTTCGCTTTTGTCACAATTCACCGTCTTACTATAGCATGCGATCAAAACAATCGTTACTTATAAATGTACGCACCATCCACCCGCTTCGTCCTTTTTCATCCGATCATAGTCAAATATATTCCAAACCTTTTGATACCCAAAATGTGTTTGCATCATTTTGGAAAACAGTTTTGATAATCGAAGACTTATTTGGCTATCTACTCATGTATCAACCTATCTATTATTATGAGTACACCTATCATCGGCTCACCTCTTTCGTACACCCTGTCTTAATCAGACGTATCCTGGAGCCTTGAAACTTACAATATACAATATCAGTGTCCGTCTTCTGTAGATCTATTTAGTCCAAATTCCTTATATTTTAAAGACATGTGTAACTATAAGAGAATAAGCTTTCTAAAATGAAGATGGTACCTTGAAAATTATTTGGTCCACACCTTTTAATTCACACAGTATTGTTCTTCATCGCTCGCTATTTATTCCTAGATTTCAGTGTGTGTTTTACCTACAAGGAATATGTTACAATACCTGTTATTCTATCCTTCTATTGGTATAAATGAATTTATTATCTGTTCTTCTATGATCAAGATAAAACACTATTTTATTAGAAATTATTCTTGCTAAGTAAGTCTAAATGAGTTTTTAAATAACCACACAGTATCTCATTATGTTTAAATAATCAATATTTTTGACTGATGCTGCTTGATGGAAATCGATTTTAAATTCTAAATTTAAAACTGGTAAACTTCCATACGGGAGATCACTGTTAGCCTTTCCTTTTCTGCCACCTTTCGGCATCTTCAGGCTACATTATATATGGGCATTGAGCGAACATATAACATACTAGTATTCATTATGTTTAATTCAACATTCGTGATAAACGTGTATATTTTATTGTCATGTTGAACATACGGCCATGTTTCTCAATTAAGAATTGTTTTATTTCAAAATTCCTTGATATTGTTTCAAAGGTATTTCAATCCTTAATTTCGTCGTTATTCAATTGTATCATAATGTAATAACTGATAATTAACGTCGAGGAGGGCTTCTCCTTGTTGTTCATATCTCTTCGTTACGATCCTCCCAGGTCACACCTAGTGCTATTCTGTGAAGGTTCTTGATCTCTTTTCCCCTTTTTATGGGCCGCCATAACGCTAGGTGGACTGAAGTAACAATATATAAGCGCGAGGGAGCGAGGAGGGGTTTTAAGGGAGAGGCCGCATGGCGCAAGGACGCCGACGCACGCGGACTCCACATACTTTATTTTTAGGTCACGGCTGCACGCGACACTTCCAACGCACACTGTAGATGCCAGACTAGACACACTCATACGTAATATGCTGGTGTTGTGCTCTGTACTCTTGTGGACGTATCAAGGATACCGCGTTATGGTCCAGTTGAAATAAGAAATGTTCAAATTTTGTTTCCAATTACCTTTATGGTTAAAAGGCCTATTACACTACACAATTTCAAGGCACCCTTACCCTTACTCAGTGTGGTGTAATAAGCTTTAGGTACTTAAATCACACACAAAAGACCACGCCTACTCTGCAGTAAGAGCACTTAATATTGTGTAGTGTAATAGGCCTTTAAGAGTGTTCTACTAACAAGTTCTGTCAACTTCCAAAGCCTGCTCTTCAAGCTCTCCGGATTTGACTAAATATCATCGATAAACTATATTCGTCAGAATGCTGGTATAAACCATGAAAAATTCTAGATGACCAACTAGCAACTCTTGAAGTGGATGGGTAATATCCGTATGGTATATTTCGGAGGCGGACACAAAAGTTAATGCACGCGAATTATTCAACTCTTCGATAAAAATGTCTCATCCGGTGAATGAGTTTTAATCATAGTGGAACAAAAAGAACAGTTTTGGGACTTCGGGAATTCGGCCCAAAGAGACCCACAGTTTGATTTTTATAGAGTAGAAAAAATATGTACGTGTGTGTGTAACTTCTAACATGGGTGTCTCCTTCATCCCTGCGTGGATTTCGATTTCGCGCACTCGCTCATACCATAAAACAATTTCAATTACTCGTAGGTGCCATGTCAATGATCTATCATATAAAAATGGAGTCACACTAAAAACGCTCGTTTGAATAAGTCATTTGTTTTTCTTCACATGACACCTTCGACCAAATTCCTTGACCATTCGTTATCCAGGTCGTGTCGACCGTGAAAGATGAATTGAGGACACTGCGTCTGTCCTCCTTTCCGTCGAAGACAAAAACATTTACCGGAAGAGACTGATTTATTTGCGTCCGACGGCTTTGCTGTTATAATTTTTATGTTCGACCGCGTGGGTGTGCTTTACAAATGAATTTGACGAGTTTTTGGCACGTGTCAAGTGACAAAGATGTAAGGTCTTCGCATGTTGCGAATCTGTGGGAATCGAGCAAAGAATGGCTCCATGCGAATGGTCTTTCGCTTCGAAAGATCGATAAAAAGGATTTACCTAACCCCATGCTTACCGTGTAGGTGTAGTCATTACGTAATGTCTAGGATGCGGTTATTTTTTCTCCTGGTACATGCCATCATCATTGTATCGGACAGCTTTCTAAGATACGGATGAGCAGGAGTTTCCTCAACATATCAGCATGCGTCTGAACCAATCCCTACGTCATTGTACTACATATCGTCGTATTACCGGCAAAAGACGTTACAGTGAAAAAGTGAGTTTTGAAATAATCAAGTTTTAATGTTTGAGTCTCTCTGTTAAATAGATTTTACGACAAATTCTTAAGATATAATAATTATACTTTAAGAAATTGTCGTAAAATCTATTTAACAGAAAAACTCGATTATTTCAAAACTCACCTTTTCACTTTAACGTCTTTTGCCAGTAATACGACGATATACTGTGATAGGAAGCTGCTTGGTCCGATATCTAATGTCCTTGATCACCTCACCCACCGTAAGCACCTGATTTCAAAGTGGTGGTATAGTCTTATACATAGCCAGTAATGGGCGACAAGGACTTCTCCTTGGAGTGCAGTGACTCTTGATTCAGACTGCATATTCAATCAATTGCATCCAGAACTACTTAGAGCCGTCAACAGAAAAAATCTACCTTCCGGCTAGTTCACAATAACTATACACACAATTAACTTCTCAGGCAGTTCACGGCATCTTCCACTACGTAACATTCTAGCCTTGAAAATGATAAATCTCTGTATTTTTAAGCTGTTTCTATTTCAAATTTGTACCTACACGTTTTTTTAATTAGCTCGTGCTCATAATAGCTTTTGATTCGTAGCAACGTGGCTTTTAATTTGCAGGAATGTAGATTTATAAAATATTGTCAATTAATCGTACTACACTTTTTATTAATTATTATGCCATAGCACTGAATACGAACGAGCCTATATCAAATTCACCCTATTCTGGATAACTCAAAACTTTTTAGAGATGGCTTTTTTTTCAATCCTCCTTTTTGTGAATCTACTTATCTATCGTCGAAGGAATGGTGTGATATCCAAAGCGTTCCTTTTGCATATCCAAGTATAATTCAAACTTGATCACAAACTGGAAATTCTAAGAATTTGTAATTGTTCTGTGTTAAGTACATTAAAATATACATTAACATCTTGCGTCGTTATGGAGTAACTGCGTATCCGTCCATTCAGTTCAGATGTTAACTATTACAGCAAGACCACAACTGCAAAAAGTACACCATCATTGTGTACCATTTTATCAATAGTAATTGAGAGATGAGGGGAAAAAATTTGACCCTTTTTTCCAATAAACGGTCATTACAAATCTAAGTAATTTATTAATACTCTTATCCTTTTAAAAGTTATCGAAAACATCTCCATACTTTTAAAATTCATTGTATCATTAACCATTCCGGACAAACACGTATCGATTACGTCTCAAGCCAGGCAAATCCAAAATTGGTGTTTGGGTTAGGTTAGGTTCCTTTAGACATAGCGCGAGTCACTATACCGGTCAAGATTATAAAGAGATAACGAATACTGAAGTAACGATCATTCCAGTATAACGTAGATTTTTTGTTGTCCCGTTCGTACACAATTCAATCTAACGAAAGAAAACGAATCGTCCCGATAGTTTCGTTATAACGAGATTTGATCTGTATATAACACGAGGAATCCTTATATATTACGGATTTCATTCTAAGACTAGTTTCTACAACAAATATTATTTTTTTATTCTTCTTCTTCTTCCATGTTCGCCCCTTAAGTGGAGCATATGGACGCCACGTGCCGCCTCCAAGAATCCCTGTCGCCCGCCAGTATTCT